>ML828031.1:9513-21745 GCA_009831015.1 Picea engelmannii | reverse complement strand
CCATATCGTTTGCAAGGCCTGGAATGCACTGTCACTCTTCAACTCTTTGTTTTGGTCTCCCTGCACAATGGAAACAAATCTATACAACTCCATGCCTTGAACAAGGCCTGTATCCCTGGATTCTTGGCTATCGGTGCTATGTAGGAATTCGGCTCCAGTAGGGAAGCATATGAACAACGCACACAGTTTGATTTCCAACTCTGTATTGAACGTCAATAGCTCCAAAACACTAAATCGCACTGCCAACACAAAGGTTTTCTGGATGACAGTTTCTATTTCTCATGATGACGTATTGGCAAAACGCGTGGGCAAAACGTGTTCACTGCAGCTTGGTTCAACAATTTTCCTCTATGACAGCCAAATCTCTCTTTTCATGTAGAAAATTGGGCTGCAGATCAAATCTTGACTTTCGGGCCTTTTGTGATCTGTATAACAACAAAAAAAATGAATTCATTTCACCGTGCCATTTTTTTCTGGATCTGGAATCAACTGTCATAGACGAACATTGAACCGTCGCTTGCATTCATCATAGAAACCATATATTTTGTTGATTGAAGCACATTCATGGTTTCCCCTTAAAAGAAAAAAGTTCTCTGGGAATTTAATCTTGTAGGCAAGGAGAAGGCATATTGTCTCTAATCTCTACTTCCAATGATCCACATAATCACCCAGAAACAAATAATTTGTTGATGGTGGAAGGCCACCATACTCAAACAACCTTAATAGATCATAATATTTTCCATGTATATCACCGCAGATCTTGATAGGGGCCTCGAGCTCAAGCAAATTGGGTTGAGAAATGAAAATATCCTTGGAGGTCAAGTAGAGTTGTTGGATCTCGGCCTCAGAGAGTTGGACTTGTTTAGCTGATCTGCTCTCTTTCACGTCCAGCAATTGCACGATTATGTCATCGACCAGACTCTGTTCCATCGCACCCACAAGCAACAGGCAACAATAATTCCCAAACACAACTCAAACTTCCTTCTTCTTCTTCTATTGAGTCAGAAATGACCTTCAAATAGAGATCCTCGTCTGCAATGGCCGGTCTAGGATCGAATCCCGACTGGGGAGAGAGGGGGCACCCGAACTTATTACGTTAACCTGTAACAGAGCCGTAGCTTCCTATTGCAGTGGCCAGATTGGTTACCGATATCCAAATTCCCTTTTTTGGTTTTCTCTCGTCCAGTCCTTCGCAATGATGCCATTACTTCTCGATTCCGAGTCGGAAAAAAATTTAGTGTTTTCCATCAAAAGAGGGATACCTGTCCCCATAAAACTCGAAATTTTGCAACATATCAGAAATAAAACTTGCAGAAACATTATGAACTTCTTACTGAACCAACACCAAGCACTTTCATCTCGTAATCGTGCTTTTCCAATGGTGGATAGATCCTCCTTCTTCACAGGCTCTTTTACATTCTGCTTGCTTGACTTGTGGCAAATTTCAGGGTGCAATTTCCAGCACTTCTTCTCCCAATGGCCACTGATTTTGCGGAAATTGCAGAAATTCCTTCGTTTTCCATTCAGTTGTACATTCCTTGCAAGAGAATACGAAAGGTTCTTCTTCTGATTGGTCTCACTTCTCATGTACACATCTATCTTCTTAACCCACATTTTCTTTGTTTGATTCTTAACTACATCACGGTTAGAAGATCTATGGAAGCAATCATTTCTCTTATATGCAAAAGAAGAACTTGAATGACTGTTATACCTTCCTGACTTGTCCTTGAACTGATGAGGACTAACTTTCTTGATTTCCTTCTTGGAATCTGGTGGTGAAGAGTTGGCTTTCACTTCAGCAACTTTCGAGCATTCTCCTTTCTCTTCATGTCCATAACCCAAGCCTGCAAATGGTTGTCTCAGTAGAACCTCCAATGGTTGGGTGACTCCTTGACCATTAATGCTAAGTCCACCTCCTCTATACCCCATCTTCGTGAGGATCTTCATGCCAAAATTAGTTTCATATTGAGATAAAACAGAACATGAAGAAACATCATATACCTCAGTTTGAGATGCAGCATCCATCTTCTCAACCTTTTGCAACTTAGCCAATAACTATTCTTTGGCTCGTAGCATCTCTTGAAGCTCCTGCTTCTCCTCTTCATCTACTTGCAAAAGTCTTCTCAATTCTGCATTGTCAGCTTGAATGTTGTCATTGATCTCTTGCAACTCTTGCATTCTTTCAGCGTGCTTCTCTCCTCTGCCCATCCTGCAAAGAAGTCACCTGCTCTGATACCACTTGATCCGAAAACGGGTCGAGTACTACTCTCCCAAATGTTTACAATGTGAGGATATTTAAATTGACTATGGCTTATACAGGTTTTATTGAGCATATTAGTTCATTTATCATAATGCATTAAAACACGTAAACATAAGTAAATGAACATAGAATAGAAAAAACACATGAAGGCAAATAAGAGAGAGACAATCGATGTTGATAACGGAGTTCACCCCTCCACCTCTGGGGCTACGTCTCCGGACCTTCTCCAACTGAAATGCAGATCTTCTATATTCCTTCTTCAAAGTGAGATCTCAAAACTCTCTTACATTCAAGCACTATGGCTCTTCATTAGCTCAGCACTATGGATTTCAATAGCTAAGCACTCTCTCCTCTCTTTCTCCCCAACATGGCTCACACAAGGAATATATATAGTTTTTCCTTACTCACTCTCCAACTAAGAGCATTAATTACAAGATCCACAATTGTAGGATCTAATTACAAAGAAGGAAAAAACAAGATCCTTAAAAGTAGGATCTTCAACCATCTTAGGCGTAAAAATGGAAAAGTCTCAAAACCACCCAAAGATTTTCCAACCATGCCCTTGATTCTCTCAACCTACAATTGAGAAAAAAATGGCAAATTGGTGTGAGGTGGTTTCTCACATGAAAACCAATTTCCATAATTAATAAATGAATAATATGTAAGACAAATTTTCTCTCACAAATATTAATCATTTTAATTACAAGTGAAAAATAATAATGTATGAGTTATTAAAGATCATAAAATGCATGAGCACTTCATAAAAACATTAATCAAACTAATATGAAAAATGCATGAAGTATTTTTCCCACAAATGCATAATTAAATGCATGAGAAATAAAACTCAAGAAAGCATCATTTTAATCCACTTAAACACTTGTGTCGCTACCTTAAAATCAACATGGCGCAAATTAAGAAGTTCTTTCACATGCGAAGATCCATTCGGATCACTGTCTTAAAGTATCGGGAGCTCAGAAGTGATTTCATGTCAGCGAGGAGTGCTGATGGAGATGGGATCAATTGATCTCATAAACTACCAGGAGGGCAGAGAGGAAATCCTGTATTGCCAGGAGGGAAAGGGAGAGTAGATGAGGCCACGTGAGAGTCTCATGAACTCAAAAGTGAGTTCAGATCAGCGAGAGGAGATGATAGAGAAATAAGATCAGAAGGACATTCTAATCATTGGAGGAATTCAGATATTCCTGCCATTGAGCCCAGTTGAGGAAAGAGTTTGTGTTGCAGATGCAGCAACAACAGAAAGACAGCCAGCAGAGAATGTCAAAGAAGAGGAAGAGTTGGAGAAGATATCAGAGGCTGCCTAAGTAGAAGAAGGAAATGAGAATTCCGAGGAGTGGCTCAAAATTTTAAGCCAGGAAGCTGAAACAGAGACAACTGCAGCATTGGAGCTTGCAGTAGAAAAATAAGAAGCAGACAACATGAGCTTTGTTGATCTGTGTGAGCAGATTGAAGCCCTGGAGAAAAGGGTGATAGTGCAGAGGATGCACATCCAACAAATGAATTTGGAAGCAGATGAAGGAGGAGAATACCAACCCAAGGAGCAACTGGGAGAGGTTGGACTTGATCAAACACAAAGAGAGATGGCAACAACAGCACTGTCACAGGGAGAAGCTGAGCAATAGCTCAGTAATGAGATTGCAGAATTGGAATCTTCCCTAGAGTGAAAAGTTAAGGCCACGAGGGATGGAGAATATGACATGGGAGATCATGATGATTTGCCCATTTGCAAAGAAGAAATGCAGCCGAGGAGACTGGATGAACAGAGCCAACCACTGGAGCAGTTGGACAAGGAGATAGAACAGCTCAGAAAACTGATGTTGAAATCAACAAAGGATATCAGTAGAGGGAAGTTGAAAAGTAGAGAGACTGCAAGGGAAGCAACAGTAGCAGTAGAGAGATGGAGCAGAGATACATCTCCAGAGGATTGTTTGGGATCCAGGTGGATTTCAACAGTGGTGTTGGGGAGCTCATGAATTTTTCACAGTAGAGGAGTATGATGCAGGAGCATCACTCCAGCCATCCATGCACCAGCCAGCCAGCCCACTCAGTGCATTCAAAGAGTGCATTCAAGGAAGAGAGGTGCCAGTCCTCTCACATTTTGAATTTGATTTCAATGTAATTAATTTATGTAAGGATGGTAGAGCCAAAGTCATGCCTTTGAGCAGGCGTTAGGTAGAAGTAGCCTTTAATGGTTGTAAGGCTGGATCTAGCTTCGATCTAGACTAGACAGCCCATTCAATGTAAAGTTATTGTAATTGAATAGAGTAGGTGAGATGGAGGGAATAGATCGAAGAGCCCCCTCATGTAAAAGATATTTGATCTTGTTTTGAGTAGGTGGCAAGAGTTAGAAGAGCAGATAGAGAAGGATTTGGGACTCTGTAAAAATCTGAGCTCGAGAACATCTTGTAAAGGAGGCATTTCATATTAATATAAACAACAGTTTTTCCTGCATGTTATTTTGTGGTTGCATGAGTGTCTTGGTGTGTTCTTTATATGTTGTAGATGTGTGTGTTAGTATTCATTTATAGGGACAGATAGGTTTTGCTACTGGTTGGGTTCTTTGATTTCATGTTTGGGGTTCTTTGAGGCTTCATGCCAAGAGGGTGTGACAGAACACTGCGGGTTCTGAAATTCAATGCATAGATGCACTCCTGAATTCTTCGGAATTTGGGAAAGGACGTGTCAGGAGGGGGCACCAGCTAAAGTCACTGACTCAAGGAGAATCCTCAAGGTTGTTGAATACCTTGGAGGTAGGACTGTGCAGAGGAAAGCACAGAAGAAGACAGAATCTCTGAGGAGTTCTGTAGAGCTCTGTCAGGAGGGCAGAGAGTAGATGCACAGGTTGCATTAAGGAGAAGAACTCTATCTTGAGTTCAGAGAAGACAGAAATTATGAGGAATTATGGGAAAGATCTGCCAGGAGGGCATTGAGCAAGTGCACAGGGTGCAGAGGAGAACTCTTCTTAGAGTTTTTTTAAGGGAATAGAATCACTGAGGGATTATGTAGGAGCTCCGCCAGGAGGGCGTTGAGTAAGTGCCAGTTTGCACAAGAAGAACTCTTAGAGTTCTGAAGGAAAATGAAGTGTCAAGAGGACCTTCACAGGGTTGCTAAATACCCTGCAGACTCAGCAAGGAGTTGCTTGAGCAAGAGGCTGCCAAGAAGGCATTTCCATCCTTTCTAGGAGAGAAAGGGACAGAGGATGAAGACCTGTGCAAGGAGTGCACCAGGCCAACACTCGGGTGAAGTGTTGATCGACATCCATTTGGAGGCTTGTCAAAGCTCAAGGAGTGAGTGAAAAAGGACTTTGTTTCAAGTCCCAAATCTCAGGACAGATAGCACCTTCATGTGTACAGGGACGGATAGCATCCTTGAGAACACAGGCGAGAGCCGAAGTTACAGGTTCTGCAGTAGAGACCAAGGCTGAGGTATTTTGGAGCAAGAAATATTCCAAGGGAAGGAACAATCACTAGCTCAGGAGGGAGATATAGATACCATTGGATCGAATCTGGAGAAGTGATATCTGGACCGTCGAGTTTCACAACCAGGCAGCAGCAAAAGAGCGCACAAGGAAGGAACAGATCTGGGTCGTCAGATCTAGCACAGATAGTCGATAGCCAGTGGATCTGGGGAAAGGAGCACGAGGTTTAACCCTTGTATGAAAAGAAGAGGACTCGTCAAAGTCTCGAAAACATCATGATCATCCAACAAGAGGACACGTGGCGAGCAGTCAAGGTTTCGGGAAAATTCCCCAAAGGATGCAAGTCGTCGATCCAATAGGATCGTAGTCGTTGGTTCCAGAGGGACATAGACTGGAATTTCATCATTTCATCATTTCATCTACTGGGCATGCAAAGGGAAAGGGTTCAGGACTCTTGACCCACGAAATCCTGAAAGGATCAAATCCTTCAGATTAGGGGATGCTCATAGTCGTTGATCTCCCGCAGGAGTGGAGTTTCATCATTTCGGGATTCGGTAATTCGGCATTTCGGGAATTCCGCAGACAGAAACGGAAAAATTCACGTTAGAAGTCATGAAGCGTGACACATCATTTGAGAAGAGAAAGTCAGGCCAGGGATTTCGGCATTTCGAGGATCGACGCTTCGGCAATCCTGATGACTAGGAGTCGAGGCTCTTGGTATTGAAAACCCCGAAGCAAGCTACGGTCACGAGAAGAGTGGTCACATGGATTGAGAAATGTGGATCAGGGATAAGTGTCATTGAAGCCATTTCAGCTTTTCAACATTTCAACATTCGGAGGGTCGAGGAGTCAGGGAACTCGACACCAGTATTCACGAAGTCGCGAAATCTGAAAAGCTCATGTTGGATTGGGACGAAAGTCACATTTGATGGCTAAGGGGAAGTGAGTCTCGCACCTTGTGAATGATCACACAAGGGGGGGTTCAAAAGGACCTATGGATAAATTTTGTGAAGTTCCGACAAGGAATCAAGGGAACCGCTTCGGCTCGAAGTGGATTTAGAACGATCCTGAGTGGATATCAGCCTACGGGCAGAGATATTGCAACCCACTAGCATTTTCCAATAACCTCACTTGGGCCCTCATTCCTTTGAGAGCCCAAAACTTGTATAGACCACATATTTTTAATGTCGCTTGAACCACCGAATCTCAATCCACTGTTGCATCTACCTCCTCATGCTCTCTCTCGCTCCACTCCAACACCATCCTGCAAAAACCAAATCAATTTCGAGTTAGAAGATTATTTTTTTCCATTTTGCACAAGTGTACGTGGGTTATCCAAGAATAGTCATGGGTAGGGCCTGATATACGCTCCATGTAGTTCACACAAGGGCGTATATCTGATCCTATATGTGACATATTAGTAGAAACCTGCGTATACCGAAAAACTCAATTTGCGCCCTTAAAAACTAAAAAAATGGAGCCTAATTCAAAATTGTAAACCATTTAATTTGAAGAGGATGGGATGAAGAGTTACTTGGTCCAGACGGTTTGTGATTCCGTTGCCTATTGCTCCTGCTATCGTCGTTTGAATTCTGGAGGTATGTTAGTCCAAATTGCACCATTTTGGGTGAAAATGAAAATGAGATAGTCAATTTTGATTTTATTACTATTTATAAAGAATTTTTACCCATTTGATATAGTTTTATGTTATTATTTTGTCTAATGGACTAATTCAAAAATGGTTTTAAGATGGTTTTTGTAGTTTCGATTCAATTTTCTTACAGATTTCAACGAAATGGTTGGTTGTTCGTCTCCTCGGGCAGGTATATTCATAACCTAGCATATAGGATAGGTATTCACTACATCTTGCAGTTTTGCATTATCCTTCAATTACCACTTTTTATGCCTTAGGTATGAACCCATTTATTGTGACGCATTAACCTCCATCTGTTATCATAGCATTGTTAATAAATGGTAGAGACTTACCAAACATGGGTACCCTATTTAGAACCCCTTTGTCATTTGGTGCCCATGCCAAGATTTTTCCTTAGGACCGGGAGTCCATTAGAATTCGATACATGACTTTACAATGAGCCTCATTTCTCATTCATGCACACGCGGCCTTATTACCCACGGACTCCCAAAAAACGAGTCTTAGTTAAGCTCTTTTCTGACTCGTTATTAAAAATTGGAAAGATCGTCGAGTGATTTGTCCCTTTCACACTCGTTAAAATTAGATTTGAAAGATCATGAGTCTTAGTTAAGCTCTTTTCCGACTCGCTATCAAAAATGGAAAAGATCGTCGAGTGAACTTGTCTTTTTCACACTCGTAAATTGGATCTGAAAAGACATCTATTTGGCACAAGTTTACCCCTTTTTCACACCAAGCAGACTAAAATATATAAAAAAGGACAATTTTTGGCGTTAAATTGTGATTGCATCTCATGCCCTTTCTCGCAGTATTGAGCCTTTAGTCGGTTCTCGCTTTTTGTTATAAACCATGGCCCAAGCAGTTTGCATCCTCAACCAAGTAGAGCCTTGTTTATATCCTTCACAATTTGACACCCTATACCCTGGAGAGAACATCACCCCGAGTGTCCATCTCCCACATGCATTTCCTTGCATTGATCATAGGTACGTTCCACTGCTAGAACTATTTTTGCTTACTTGTGACACTCGTTCCCTCCTATGTATCATAGCATTCACTTGCTATGAAAAAACAAAAAAAGACGGGTAGGAAGGGAGTACTATATTGTAATTGGCAGTAGTCGTGTCACCTTTGAACAAGAGCACAAAGTTATTGAGTCCTTGTGTCATCATAATTTTGGGTTTAGCATGGCCTTAGGAAGTTGATCTCGTTACAAAATTTTCTCTACCGACTGGTTAATACTCCAGTCACTATAGAGAACATTATGGATGCCTCTTACATGTAGTTGTCACATCATTAAGTCTATGCTACCGGAGTCCACCGTATGTCTCATGATCTTGTTCAAAGTAAGTCTATCAACCTGTGTCAGCCACTCCTCAGAAATATTGACTTTGCATGTTGGCCATACCCTCAATTTGTCTCAAAACCACATGATAATTTGGTCTTATGATGCACCCTGGCCCTACTTTCATCATTGGTAGGTCACCTTCAACCCAGCAATCAAAATTTCATCATGGGTCGTTTCCTGGGTGGTTTTCCTTATGTTCGACGGCAAGACATCTATTCACACTTTGGGATTCATGCAGTGTCTTGGATTCCATTAGCCTTATTGGTGGTTTCCTCACCGTTGTCAATAGTTTTCATCATTGGCTGCTATTCAGAGGGTCTTTTTCGTGTCCCGCTTGCATTTGGCACACACGAAATATGCACAGGGTCATTGGTTCATGAACATGTTCTTCATCTGATCTCCACCAAATCATGAAGCTCCTTCTTTGTTCCTCATGTTAACTGATGAGAGATTCCTTAATGCTCTCCTTTCAGCGGGTCTCTTTCCATCGACTTCAGCTCATGTATTCTGGATACAAGACCTAGAGTTTTATGAGTACCTTGAGGCTTGAAATCATTAGTGGCAGGGTCTCTCACCATTGACAGATGGGAATACATCAATTTCTCCTGATCAATGGATATCTCAAGTGTTCATCACCAGCTCCTTTATTCACATTTGTAGATATATACTCAGTGCCTTGATACCTACTTTCATCATTGGTAGGTTCTCTCACATTTGTTAACGGTATACCTCAATGATCGGTGATCAAACGATGTCTCATCGTGTTCGACCTCAACTCATTTATTCACATGATGTAGACTTGCACCATTGGCGGATTGTATTGAAGACTCGAAGACATCACTTTGTGGACACAGCTTTCCTGAGTTGTTTCTTCCATTTCATTGGACCAATACCTATTTGAATTCAACGATCATGGGATATTAGATTGTACTCCATGGTATACAGATATCTTCAAATTGATTTGATATTGGTTTCATTGGGCCTTGTTCGTGACTATGACATCTATTGGCATGTAACCACATTTATACTTGCCTACTCATGGCCATGAACACTTGTTGGTATATTTTCCACATGGATCTGCATTGTATTATTGGAAGCCATGTATGCAAAGTCATTACATAATGTAATGAGAAATTGAGTTCATCCATCTGGTTCTCTACCACTCCACTTCTGGGTTATTTATAATGTATTTCGGCCATCGCAGATACTCCTCTGATCTCACACATTAGGGGGCATCTGTTATAGCAAGATTTTCCTCACCATTGCTATCTTGCATAGAGGACCTTTTTCCATTTCCCTATGCAGACTTATCAACCCCCTTTTTGATAAATCTAGAGCCAATATATATATATATATATATATATATATATATATATATATATATCCACATGTATGCCCCCTAACTTCTTTGCAAGATGCGTATACGCTTGCAGCTCCAATACATCTCACGTATATCGGGATTTGTGCCAGAAAATACAAAATGAGGTCAAGTTTCCATGTCACAACAAAATATCTCTGATCTTTGGCCTTCCATATACTGGAAACATTCCGACTCGGCCCTTCAGTTTCATTCTGGAGGCTATAAGAGCACAATTTCGAGCTATGGAAAAAGAGGAGAAAGCATTCAACTTTGAGAGAAAAGTTACTCCGGAGAAATTACTTCATATTGAGTCTGCATCCCTTTGTCCCTCAAGTCTGAAAACAGTTTTCAGGCCCCAAGCTCTTCCTTATTGTCGAGAGGACCTCATTACCTCTTTGCTATGAGCTTTCCTTTGGTGGAGGATTGAAGTGGTGGAGACCCAGTTGGAAGGAACTTGGTCTCTTGGTTTTGAACCGTGCCGACACAGAAGTCTGTAATGTTGATACTTTTGTTGATCAATTATTAATAGAAATACTCCTTATGATTATTATCCATGGGCATGTTTGTAATGTTTATTAATGGATTGTGTTATCTGATGTGCTAACTCATTTTATATATTGTCACTATATACTTCCATCGCTTGTTTGCTAATAACTTCTTGTAGGTGTAAAGCTTTGGGTCAAAGTGCTCAATCGTGGAACAACATCAAACGATTGGATCGAGGTAGGCTTCTTCCTCGTATTTCACATTAGTTTATATAACACATGTTGGAATTGAGTTGATTTCTGCAGTCATACCTGTCTATTGTGGTTTACCCTTGGCCATAGAGAGTTTTTCCCTTGTAACAGTAGAGAGTAAGGCATTCCTCTGTGATGGACATGTCTGGAGTACCTCCAAATCTGACATCGTGCAAGGGGTTTGGCCCAGATCCTCAACAATAGAGTAATTTTGGGTGGCTCTAGCATTAGGGTTGTAGGTGGAGCGCTTAAGTAATCCTTTCGGAATACGAGGCAGTGGCTCTGGTTTTTCAATCTATAAGTTCATCTCCGGAGGGGGGGGAGGAGCTTCTAGGCTGGTACTATCTTTTGAAGAGCTATAATCTCAAGAGCGGGTGGCTATATCAATTTTCACATCGACCATATTGATATAAATGCGGTCACCATCTTGCGACAGTGGGTTTTGACTTCCACCGGGTGCATTTACAGCGTTCGAAGAACTCAAGGCTAAGTGTTGGTTGTGTGGGAATGGATTCATCAGCACAGCGGGTGGTATATTTAAAATCCTCACAACCTCTGCGAGTTTGGGGAATAAATGTGTAAGGTGGTCATCGATACAAAGTTTACAAGGAAACTTCACCTTACATTTCTCTTTCTTTCCCTCTCCAACATTATCACTCTGTTTCCCATTATTATCTTTGTCCTTGGGTTTATTTTTATTCTTCCCACCCTTACGATTGTTTCAACCTTTCCTTTTATTCCCATCTGGTTGCTGGTCACCATTTGGGTTCTTCCACGATTGCATGGAATGTACATCTGCTGATATGGTGGGTTTGGAGGATGCAGATGAAGTTGATCCTCCGACTGACTTCATTGTCGAGTCTGTGGACTTTACATTGGTGGACCATACAATTCCATCGGCATGAGCTATGGGATTCTATCTAGGATCATGCTTTGGTCACAGTGCGTCTGGAAGAAGGTGATATAATATCCCAGACTGAGCGTATATCAAATCGAGTTGTTGGGCTCTAAAGATAGCTTCTCCGGGATTATTCATATAAGATGGGTTGGGCATCATTCTAGCAGGAATGTTCTGATAAGGATTATGAAAATTACCCCCAGTCGGATTAGATCCGAGATGAGGGTTTTGAAAATCCCCCCCAACCAGATTGGATCTGGGTTGGGGGTTGCCCAAAGTGTAAGACTAACCTCCTCCAGGTGGGAATCCAGAGGATTGAAGAAGATTTGTCATGTCAAAATTATTGGTTGGAATTGACACCGAGGAGATAGGGATGTAAGGTAGAATTTCTCTACCAGTTGGGTTGTTCCATCCAGCTATAGAAGGATTAGACCCTGGGTTAAGAAAAGGGACAATTCCTAAATTAGGATTCGTTTGGGGGATATGAGAACCACCAAACGAAAAAGGAGTGTAAGGAGGTGTAGTGCCCCCAAGTCCAAGGCTAG
>ML828030.1:51487-68726 GCA_009831015.1 Picea engelmannii | reverse complement strand
CTCATGGTAACACACTACTGCTCATTCTACCCTACGTAGCAATCATCTTAGTGGACCAGCCATGCCTACAGTATGGCGCTGGAAACACCTCGGGACCTCGCCAATCGACATATTTGGGATGCCTGCAGTCAAACCCTCCAGATTCTTCTCAATTGCTCCATAATCTTCTGCATCCCATCCTGCTACTACCGTTGCTTCCCCTCGCCTCTAGATAGGGGATGTACCCCGGGGTTGAAATGGCCCTACATCTGCATGGTCAAAATATTTTGATTAGTCATTGGATTGAAAACATACAAAAGAAAAAATGTGTTTAATACTTTGAAAATTTTTACAAAAACACCATAAAAGAAAAATGTTTTTCTTACCTAGGTTCCCCCACTGAGAACCCTCTGGTAGCACCAAGTCAAGTTCATTGAGAAAATCCAGCCCGACATACGCATAATCATCAATCATCAAGATCTGGGGCTCCAACCAATCAAAAAATGTATCGTTATACTTAGTAATGGGACCCACTTCATGTCCGGACATGAGATCACACCACCATTTCATCCGCGGATCTCGTGGCGCTGGTATATTCCACTCTACTTGTAGGCGTAAGTGAGGGACTCTTTCTAGGAAGAAATATACTAAAATGGATCCATACCCAAATTTCTTTAGTTCCCCATTCTTTCTCTTGGTCAATTGTCTCTTCATACTGCTAAGAAAACCATCACACCAGTTGAACAAACAAGGTTCGGTGCATTCAATGGCATATTGAAAGTAGCTCTGCAAATCCATGTGTGGAGAAGCACTCCCTACCATTTGTGCAATGGTGAAAATCATGGTTCTGAGAGTCAGATCACGAACCCGTCTGATAGCCACTTTACCCTTGCGCCGCTCGGCCTCGGGTTCACAATAGTGTCTGATGTATTCACTCATCGACAAACCACCACCTCGACCTTCTATTAAGGTCACTTGTGCCCCACGACGGGATAGCCCCTTCAAGAAGTAAATATCTTCAATTTCCAAGGAAAGCACATGAACACCCACATGAAATACTTGTTGGTCCATGTCCCACATATGGACCAAATATTCCAATAGTCTCAATTGGGCTCTCATGCCCTAGATCTTGAAGAACTTTAACAAATCACACTATCGTAGGGCATTTATCGTGCCTGGATCATTCAAAGCCATTGCATCATCGTCTTCATGCTTTGTTTCTCTCCACTCCAACATTTTTGCAATCAAAATACCTGCATGGAGATGAAAGAAAGAAGTTAGCACCTTCAATCATCATTTTTTGGAATTATTTTTGGTCCAATGCATCATTTTCTCTTTGGGTTTTCAGCCACCGCAACTGGGATTTAGTTACAGAGTGGGGTTTCCACAGGTGAACCATTAGGCGCTTGTGAAAATCCTTTATTTCCACATGCCCCAATATAGGGCACCTGTGACGGCCATAGCACACGCCTACGACCCAAAAAATCATCTTTTAACTGACTGAAATGAATTTTAAACCATTGAAAAGGAAGAAGACGAGGTACTCAACATTTTCACGCAAACCATTTTCCAATTGATCACCTGTGCTCCTTGCAATCAACCGCCAAAATATGAGGTGAATAAAAGGGCTCTTAGACAAGTTTTTGACCAAATACAAATGAAATAGTGAAAATGAGTTCTTACCCCTATTTATCTCATTTTTTAATTTTTCTAAAAATATTTTATATCATTTATATATATTTTCTCAAAAAACTACCAGCCTAATGGTCTCGTGAGTGTTTTGTTTCTCGCAGATGGGCGGACTAGGGTTCCAAACAATGAAGTATGGATAGTTTTTGCGATTTTTTTTTCTTTTTCATCATGTGTATGATTATTTTTTAGGGTTTTTTAGAAAAACCTCGAGCTTAGTCTTTGTTAGTTCTCATGCTCTAAAATAAATGAGAACATAACCGAGTATACTTTTGTCATCTTTTCGTACTCATCATGGTAACACGAAAATAACAAAACTTACGGAGTAACCTTTAAGATATTTTTGCACTCCATAAAAATAAAAATATTGTCGAGTGACCTTGTTCTTTTCACGCTCGTAAAATTATTTGAAGAAAACGTTTGATAGGAGATAGTTTATCACTTTTTTGGTCCTATCAAACTACTTTACGAAAAAGGAACCTAGAGAGTTCTTTTTTAAGTGTTTTTCCGGACTCTATAAACATGAAAAACCTTCGAGTTTTCTATCTTTGGACTCGTTAAACAAACATCGAAAGACCCATATGGGACCAAACTACTCCTTCTTAGGGTTTGTTAAACATACTCCGGGGGACTCATCCGAAGGATGAGCTTACATCAACAAGCATATGTTATCCTCCTCAATCTTGCGTAAAAATAAAAAGGTACTCGCCAAAAATGGTGGGGGGGAAATTGGGAAAGAGATGTGTCTCTGTATTTGTGTTAGTGGCAGTAAGCATCGCTCTTGAACATGGCACCCCCTTTTATCATTTGAATATGGGTTGGGAAATCCATTTGTCTCTCGTCTGACTTTCTACGAGTTCATATCTTGGGTCGTCTTTGAGTCAATGTTTCCAAAACTAGTGTTGTGCCATTCATATGTTCAAGAGAAGTTAAACCAAGCCCTCTATTGAGTCATCAATGTGTAATTGTCAATTCCTACCATGTCATCCTTCCTTGTGTCAGTTTCATATCATGTTCGTACTTTTCTCTACCCTAAATATGTTACTTATTTTGTGTCATTTGATGGGGGATACATCAAGGCCCTCCTATGATGAGTCTTTTCCTATCGACTTCAGCTCATTATCCAGGAACAAGACTTAGAAATTATTTAGTGCCTTAGACACTGCATGCCTCAATGGTAGGTTTCTTCTCTTTCGATAGTGGATTTACATCATTGATCCCTGATCGAGAGATTCCATCGATTGTTCGACTTCAGCTCATCTATTCACACTCGTTGGATTGTACTATTGTACCTTGGGAGTCATTGACATCAATGGTGATTTTACTCGCACTTGTTAACGGTTTTCATTAACGACCGGTAATCAAGTGGTTTATAACCATGTTTGACTTCAACGCCTGTAATCACATGACTAGATTCGTACTAACGGACGACGGGATTGAAGACCCTGGACCTCATAATTTTTTGATCCAGGTTGCGATGGAGTATTTTTAATTTGAATTGACACATAGATCCACTTTGTATGTCTCGTGGCTATGTCTATATCTGATTTTTCCAGTACATAGTTCCACGGTGTATTCCTGGTGGCTATGTAGAATATTATTGACATGGATCCACAGTGTATAATTGGTGGCCATGACTTATATTTATGATTTCAATCATTTGTAGTCTGAACATGGGAATGACTACTTCAGACATGGTATAATATTGTGTGGATTCTTGATTGTTTGCATGTTCCCAATTGGTGCGCTCCTTGTTCCTGACACACACACGCATTTTTACAAAGTATTTTGGTTGTCACGAGTTCCAGACTCATACTTTGGGGGGCATTTTGTTACACATTATTTTGGTCACCCTAATGATGATTTCACAAACATGTGTTCAGGCTCCCAACATGACTTTTTGTCTGAGAAAAGAAACTTCTTTCCTCCTCTACAAGTCTGCTTTTTAGAAAGGGTCCGTAGGCTGCACATATTACATAGTGCAAAAATATATGATTTATACAGGCTTCTCTATAGCTAGCCTGCGGGATTTTCGTAGGCTTTTATATGGGCAGGGTGCGGCGACATTCCAAAGCTAAAGAGGAAAGAGGTTTCATGAAGTTTCTAGAAGGGAAATCTTCTAGAATGTGAGGTGGCATCCATATGGTTGCGATCCTACTGGTTTCCCTTGACACTTTTATTTTTATGATGGTGTTTTTTGAAAAATACAATACACCCTTTAACCCAACTTATGACTTAACTCTCTATTGACATGCATATTACCTTTATTTGATCAATGACTTTATGAAAAACACACTTTCTATGACTCATTTAGGAATGACTTGGTCTTCCCAAGACCGGGGCATGACTCTGAAAACTTTGGACAAACCTCTAACTCTAGCTATGAAAATCATGGTGCTAACAGGCTCATGTCCCATCCACATTTTCCAATCTATATGAAAGTGTCAATATGTTGGTCAACTGTATCTAAGGGCTCTTCTAGTGTTCCTTCACTTCCAAGATCATGAAACAAGTTTTCATCAAGATCCTCGAAAGGGACATAACTCATAATGTTCTCTTCTTGATGCGTAGAAGGAATAGTGGCTTGGATGTCAACATCTGGGTTATTAAGTGAAAGCACTTCATCTTCATTAAATGCCTCCTCAGAATCTTCAACGTGATAAAATTCATTAGGATCTTCTTAGAAGATTTCTTCATAAGCATGTTCTTCAAGCATCTCTTTTACTTTATTCATCAGCTCTTCAAAGACTTCATTAGCATATTTTTCCCTTTCCATCTACAAAATTTCCTTCCATGAGGGATGGCGAGGTCTTGGTTGATTCCAAGGTGCCATAGTCCCATCGACTAGAAGAACAACTCAAAGGAGTTTATGGGGGAGAGAAAGGGAAAGGTAAGTAATGGAAAGGTGGGTTCAGGAAATGGTGGAGTCACCGGACAAACTTTGAAGAAGGCTTGTCAAAGGAAAATGGGTAGGTTATTGGAGTGGAGTCGCCAGGAAAGATCGGGGTGAAAGCTTTGGGAAAGATACTTTCCAAAAGTGTCGTTTAGGGCACGGAGAGGATTCAAAATCCTCCCCAAAAATGACACCAAAATGTTATAGCACAAGTTGTAGSTTGGGAAAATCTCGACCCAACCACAAAAGCATGTGCTACAAGTATGGGACACTACACCCAATGTCACCTCGATGTAGGTCCTGCACTTGGGGGGCGACTAAGGTCACTCCTGGGAGGCRATCCTAGAGACCCTAGGGGTAATGAGAAGGATGAAGGGAGGTGTAAGGAAAAGTCCCTTCAAAGGTCAAGTGATAGAATAATAGATTGGTTGAAAATGTTAAGTAAAGAGAGGTAAATGGATACCAGGTAAAGAGATARTTTTTGGTGCACTTGTACCTTCCTRAGACACAAGAAAATACACTTTTCCAACCAAGTATAGTGATGGATCAGMAAGTTAAGATTTTTATTCCTAAAATACAGAAGAATACAAGTTAGTAAATCAGCAATAGATTACATCCAAATCAGCAAGTAAAAGGTCTTTATTAGTTATCAATGTCAGCAATAAAACTAGTAACCAATGTGGACYRAAAATAACACTTCAAGAYTGAATAAAGATGGTTTTCATAAAAGTAWATTTTTGCAAAAGTATATCAGCCTTATGGCTGTAGCATTAAATGAAKTACAACATAAAATCTAAAAATCAAAAAGTTCCAAATTATATCCCAATAGATGCACCTAGGTTAGTAGGTTAAACTAGCAAAGTTAGAGGGTTAATCTAGGGTTAGTTTGYGAGAAATTAGCGGTTAGGKTTAGAGTTTAAAGAAGCCCTAATGGTYGTATGTTACTACAGAAATAAKAATTTGTGGGAGAAAGAGGATGCCAGAGGAAGAATCCCCAAGGCATCAAGATCATTATCCAAAAKAGACAACTTCAAAACTTCAAATTCATACGTTTACCAAGGCAACAATTTATTTCTCCCATGCAATAAGTAAATGACTAGTTCCTTTAAAAAAGGGTTAATGGAGTCAAGCGAATATGAAGAAGCTAAATAGGCTACTTCCTTGGGTGTGTAAACCCTTTTAATCCCTAAGGAAAGCTTCTCTTTGCTAGGGTTCTAGCTAGGAGGGTGTATACAATTATACTCCTTTTAATAAACCCTTATGAAGCAATATTCCCTTAGCAATAAAATGGTGGAAACACAAGTAGGGGTGTATGCCCTTATACTCCCTACTTGGCTCAAGCAAATAGAACCTTTAACTTGTAAAAATGATAATACAATGAAATAAATGTCACCTTCAAGCATTAATAGGCAATAAAAGCTAGACTAACCACAAAAAAAAGCAATGAAGAAAGCCTTCCAAGACTAGGACACCATCTCCATCAACCATAACCAGGACATAGCGATAAACAAAAGCACAATAGAGAGAACTAGCCAAAGAGAGAAAAAAATTCAGTCCAAGAGCCTCTCACAATGGAGATTTATGTTATTGAAATGAGATCTTATGATCTCTATTTATACAAAATGTAGCTAACATAGTTTGTCCACATAATATTAGGGAAACCACAAGATTAGGGGTCAACAACCCTAATCTTGCCCCTTTACAAAGATAATATTTAAAAATTCTCTTTAATTTCACTTTTGCACTAAGAAAAACCTAAAACAAAGCTGATGTCGTCCCTTCAAGGAGGACATTTTGGTAAATTGAGCAAGTCATTAGAGCTAGGCTGCAAAGTAGGGCCTCCAAAGGCCATGTGGCAATCATCGATAGCCTCTCCACCTATAAATGCCATGTGTCATTCTCTGATTCATCATCAACCACCATATTGTTGGGTATGTGTTATATTCTTTGCATGAGTAGTAGTGTCTGTGTTGCACTAGGCGTGCAGGGGGGCGAAAGCCCCCTGCGTGGAGGTTCGGGGGCAACACCCTCGAGAAAAAAAATTCTTCCTTGGGAAACATGTCACACATTTAGGTGGTTTTTCGGCAAATGGTTTCTTTGCCGATGGTTTTCTATTTTTGGTTAAGGAATTAGGGTTGTTGACTAATCCAAGTCATTGGGTTAGGGTTTTGGATGTCGTTGGCTCCTATATGTATATTGTATTGTAAACAATGTAACACTATGAATGAATATCGAATATGTTGGTTTTCCCTATTTGGGTTTCCAGGGGAAAAATATCTGTGTAATGTTTGTATTTTCCATTGTATCATTTATGTTCTTTTACTAAAAATTTGTTTGCAGTAAATATTGTACAAGGTTAAAATCTACATTTGGTATCATAGCTTTATTGGCTTCAGGGGGACACCTTTGTGGTCAAGGGTTTGGCTCAGGACCATGATAAGCCTTGTTACAGTGGGAGATCTATGGTATTGATTTTTTTTAGGTGAAAAGAAATGGCGAGTAATTCGAAAATGGAGATCGAGAAGTTTAATGGGAAAAGTTTTGATCTATGGAAGCTCAAGATGGAAGATCCGTTGGTGGATAGATATCAGTGGATAGCAATAGATCCAGGTACTACACCTATAGGAACTTCAGCAGATGACTGGAAAAAATTGGATCAGAAGGTGAAGAGCACAATCTGAATGTGTCTCTTAGATTCATTATTACTGAATGTGTCAGAGGAATCTATAGCCAAGGATTTATGGGATAAGTTGGGGAAGTTGTATCAGTCTAAGTCTCTAGTGAATAAACTATTCCTGAGGATGAGAGATGGAGACTTGGTGGCATATCATTTGAGTGCCTTCAATACTTTGGTAAGTCAATTAGTATCTGTTGAGATTAAAATTTCAGATGAAGATAAATGTATCAGTTTACTATTTCCTTTACCAGACTCGTGGGATAGTTTGGTTGTGGCCATCGGTAGTAATACAATTGCCTTGAAGTTTGATGAAGTGGTCTCATACTTGTTGTCAGAGGAGATGAGACAAAAGAGTATGGAAGGACAGAGCACAGACACATTATTTGCAAGAGGACGTTTCAAGGAAAGAAATATATCTAAGCTCTCAAGTGGGAGATCTAAGTCTAAGGGTAGATCTAAATCTCCTGGAAATTTTGTAAAGGTATGTTGGATATGTGGAAAAGAAGGGCATTACAAGAAGGAGTGTAGATCCAAAGTTGAGAAAAAGAAGGGCTATGAAGAATCTCCTTCTACAGAAGGAAAGACCTCCAAGGAAGAACGAGGGGATGTGTACTTGGCTTCTTCAAGCACACATGTAGATCATGAGGCATGGTTTGTTGACTCTGGTTCATCCTTCATATGACTCCCCATAGGGAGTGGTTCTACGAATATGAAAGGTATGATGGAGGTAATATTTTCTTAAGTGATGATTCAACAACTAGAATCATAGGACGAGGAAAATTCATATTGAGGCTCATAGACGGAAGGATTAGAACACTTCCTGGTGTTTTGCACATCCCAGGTTTGGCTAGAAATTTGATTTCTGTAAAAAAAATGGACGATGCAGGGGTAAAAACAATATTTGAAAAGGAAAACTGCAGGATGGTTCGAGGAGAAATGGTGTTGTTGAAGGGAGTTCGGTTTGGAACTTTGTATAAGCTGCAAGGAAACACTATTAGTGATGGGTGTAATAGTTACATTGTTCCTGATATTGGAGTTGAAGAAGAAAGAACTATTGTAGTCTCTGGAGAAAAGGTTATGATGTGGCATCAAAGACTGGGGCATATCGGAGAGAAGGGTCTTTGACTACTACATGGTAAAGGTATGGTTGAAGGTATGTCTAATTGCTCTTTGGATTTTGATTTATGTAAACATTGTCTATATGGGAAGCAGAATCGGGTAAGATTCCCCTCTGGTGCAAAGAGGGCAGAAGGAATTTTACAACTAGTTCACAGTGATGTTTTTGGACCTGTGTTGGTCCTATCATTAGGAAAATCTGTGTACTATGTCTCATTTATAGATGACTTCTTGATGAATACTTGGATATATTTCCTCAGAAAGAAATCTGAAGTCTTTGACAGGTTTAAAGAGTTTAAGGCTCTTGTTGATAATCAAACAAAGAAAATAATTAAGGTATTGAGGACAAATAATGGCGAAGAGTTATGTGGGAATGAATTTGAAGAATTTTGTAAGAAGTGTGGTATAGCAAGGCAGAAGACTACTCCATATACACCTCAGTGGAATGGAGTTGCAGAAAGGATGAACATGACGATGATGGAAAAAGCAAGGTGCATGCTCAGTGGTGTCGGGTTAGGGCAAGAATTATGGGTAGAGGTAGTGGGTATTGCATGTTACCTTGTCAACAGATCCCCCTCATCAGCATTGGATGACAAGACTCCACAAGAGCTATGGACTGGTAAGAAACCTTCTCTCACACATCTCAAGGTATTTGGCTGTGATGCATATGTTCATGTTCCAAAGGAAAAAAGGAGTAATCTAGATAAGAAGGTTGAAAAGTGTATCTTTATTGGATATAAATATGGTCTCAAAGGTTATAAGCTTTGGAACCCATAAACTAAGAAGGTAGTGTATAGCCGAGATGTGGTATTTAGAGAAATGAAGGATGCTATTAAACAGGAAGTCCTACCAAGTAAGGAAGAACCAAAGAAAATAAAGTTTGATTTAAAGGATGATGAGTCAAACTCTACAGAAGAACAAGAATCAAAAGAAGAAGATCCTCATACTCCAGTATTGAGGAGATCGGTTCAAGAAAGAAGGCTACCGGAAAGGTATACTCCATTCGATTTTCATTCAAATTTTTCTTTGTCTATTATTGATGATGATCCTAGAACTTTCGGGGAGGCACAGGATTTAGAGGATGGAAAACTCTGGAAAATGGCTATGGACGAAGAAATGGCATCTTTGGATAAGAATGAGGCTTGGGATCCAGTGGAGTTTTTGACTGGAAGAAATCCCATTGGGAACAAATGGGTATTTAAAAAGAAGTTGAATGCAGAAGGAAAAGTGGAGAAATACAAAGCTCGGTTAGTAGCAAAGGGTTATTCCCAGGTTGAGGGAAATGATTTTGGTGAGATTTTTTTCTCTTGGTTCCAAGTTAACCTCTATAAGATTTATGTTATTTGTTGTTGTTTCATTTGATTTTCAAGTAGAACATACGGATGTGAAGACAAAATTCCTACATGGGGATTTGGAAGCAGAAATCTATACAAAGCAACCAAAAGGTTATGTTGTGAAGTGAAAGAAGGAGATGGTATGCAAGCTGAAAAAGTCCATGTATGGTTAAAACAATCACCAAGAATGTGGTATAAAAAATTTGATACTTATATGCTGGGACTTGGCTTCAAAAGAAGCAAAGAGGATCACTGTGTGTATTTTAAATTAATTGGTGATCATTTGATTTATTTGGTCTTGTATGTGGATGACATGTTGCTGATAGGAAATAACAAGGAGATTATCTAGGATGTGAAAACTCAATTGTTCTCTAAATTTGACATGAAGGATCTCGGTGCCTCAAATTTCATTTTGGTCATGGAAATTAAAAGAGATCGAAAAAAGAGGAAACTTTGGTTAAATCAAAGAAAATATGTCTAGAGAATATTGCAGAGGTTTAATATGCAGGATTGTAAACCGGTCAAGGTTCCTATTCCTGTTGGGGTAAATTTATCTGTGGATCAATGTCCCAAGACATAGGAAGAGGAGGAGGACATGTCTCGTGTTCTATATGTGAGTGAAATTGGCGGTTTGATGTATGCAATGGTCTGTACTAGACCGTACATTGCCCATGCAGTGGAAGTTTTGAGCAGGTATATGTCAAAACCAGGGAAGGAGCATTGGACAACAGTAAAAAGGGTTTTTAGGTATTTGTGTGGCACTGCTAGCTACAGATTGTGCTACGAAGGAAGACCAGGATTGGACATAGTGGTGGATATACATGGATTTTTGGATGCAGACTGGCTTGGAGATCTGAATTGTAGGAGATCTACAAGTGGGTATGTGTTTAACCTGTTTGGAGGAGCAATAAGTTGGATGAGCAAAAGACAGGTTGTAGTGGCACTTTCAACTACAGAAATTGAATACATGGCAGCCAATCATGCAAGTAAGGAAGAAATATGGTTACAAAGATTGTGTTCATGTATTGGGTTGGTACAACAAGTTGTAAGGATAGATTGTGATAGTCAAAGTGCGATTTTTCTGGCAAAGAACCCGGCTTATCATTCAAAGACAAAGCATATTGATATTCAATATCACTTTGTGAGAGACATGATTGAAGAAAATAAAGTATTGTTGATGAAGGTGGATACTTTGAAGAATGTTGTAGATTCATTAACAAAATCTGTGAGCACTGAGAATTTCTCTTGGTGTAGAGGACCCATGGGGATTTCTGCCCTAGATTTTTTACTGTGTAACCTTGTAACCACCTGTATGCAAAGAAAACAACAAGTGGGAGAATGTTGGGTATGTGTTATATTCTTTGCATGAGTAGTAGTTTTTGCGTTTCACCATGTGTGCAAGGGGGTTTGAGGGGGGGCCACTAGGTCCCCCCTTGGGGGGTGCAGGGGGGAAAAATCCCCCCTCATTGAGGTTTGGGGGAAATGCCCCTAAGAAAAAAAAAATTACCTTGGGAAATGTGTCACATATTTAGGTGGTTTTTCAGCACATGGTTTCTTTGCTGATGGTTTTCTATTTCCGGTTAAGGAATTAGGGTTGTTGACTAATCCATGTCATTGAGTTAGGTTTTTGGATTCTGCTAGCTCCTTTATGTATATTGTATTGTAAAGAATGTAACACTATGAATGAATATAGAATATGTTGGTTTTCTCGGTTTGGGTTTCCAGGGGAAAAATCTTTGTGTAATGTTTGTATTTTTCATTGTATCTTTTACTGAAAATCTGTTTGCAGTAAATATTGTACAAGGTTAAAATCTACACATATGCCCCTCAAATGCGACGCCAAGCCCCTTGGGAGGGACGTTTTACCCCTTATGGGAAAGTCATTTGGCATGCAAAGGGTGGGATATGTCTATCCAATAGTCTCCTAGGCCTCTGAAAACATCTCTCTATTGTTTGGCATGTGGCCTATGTCATCCATCATGTGGGTTGCTTGCCCTCATGGAAGCCCAAGCTAGGCTTGTTCTTCCAAAACTACCCACCAACCTATACCTGCAAGACAACTAGATAGGCCCTCCAAGGATATCAAGTCAATGCATCATGATGAGTGAATCAAGACAATAAAAGATCCATTAAAGCATGTATACCAAAACTACATCATACAAACATGTGCTTAAGAAACTAGATGTTTTGCTAAGTTTGGTTGTGGGTGGGTTGGCATGGTACATATTTTCAATGGATCAAACACCTAATTCTAGGAACAACCCTATCTGAGTCATGTGAATGAAATGAAATGGATGGGGGAAGTACTCAATGGGCATGGGGTTCATGATATGAAAGGGTCCATAGTATCTCATTTATGGGTTCCTTTGTGGAGGGTGTGTCACACCTTCATCCATAATGCATTTTTTCCAAGCCCATCAATTGTATTTTATCTTTCTTTCTTTGTATTTTCTTTCAATATAGCATAGGGTGAGTTGGAGGCCATTTCCCTGGTGTGGTGACCAGATATCGACAGTGTCACCCACAAGTACTTTCATAGAAATGAGATGGTCGGCTTGTGATGAGACCCCCTTTCCCTCAACAATGCAACTGAGAGCCATTACCCTAGTGTGATGGCCAGAAATGGTACTGTCATGCCATTATATACCCATGGATGTGATAGGATGGCTCGTGATGAGACCCCCTATCCTCAACTAATCCCTTAAACGTTTTTATTTATTATTTTCATGGGGTCCTTATTTTCTTGCGGAGAAGCTTTTCATTGATTTCTCGGGATCCCCTGGGCGAAGCATCTGGAAGGTTCTTTCATTAGGATTTTATATTTCTCCATCTAACTCCCCTCTAGGCCTTCATCCCCTTCTTCCCATGAAATGAGGAATGGTCCCTTCTAGGGTCAGTCTACCCCAAAACACCAAGAGATGATTTCATGAGGGGAAATAATGATGGAAAGTGGTAAGTATGGTCAGAAGTGGCACGATGACTCATCAAAGTAATCTCTCAGAAACACCCCATCCTAAGGGTGACCATCTACTTGAGTGCCCCAAGCCAACCACCATCATTTAAACAAGGTAAAAGGCATAGTTTCCAAAGTAGATGTCTCATAATAAAAAATAACCTCTGATATACATGCTAGAATTCCTCAAATATTAAAACAATACCCAACATCATACCTGAATTGTATCGCATGAAGCAAGACCCGGGTGACCTGTGGTGGCAAGATGGTGTGGATGATGACCAAGTGTTGGGTCACTGTGGTGGCAATGCGGGTCTCTAGCTATGCAAAAATATATTGTTGTTCATGTGGTCTCTCGACACTCCATATCTCTAACCTGAGGGCCTCGAGACATAACCTCCTTAGTTATCCACAAAATGGGGATAACAGGTACGACCTACTTGAGGCGGTGGAGGAATCAAGGAGAAGTGGCGCGATGAACAAGTCTCTAAACTTGACCTTCCTAGTTCTCATTCCAAAAGTAAACAAGCCTATGTCTTTTGGTGACTTTAGACCAATATCCCTTTGTAATTTGATTTATAAAATCATTGCAAAACTTATTGCAATCGAGATTAAACCATTACTTTCCCGGTCTTTATCGAGGGAGTAGTTGGATTTCTTAAAGGGTAGACAAATCTTGGACGCGATTGGAACTACTCAGGAATGTCTCCAGAGCATAAAAGTAAAAAAGTTGAAGGAAATTGTACTAAAGATTGACTTACAAACGGCTTACGACTGTGTAAATTGGGATTTTATGAGGATGCTACTTCTCCAATCGGGCTTTGGACTTATGACCACAAATTGGATTATGAGTTTTGTTAGGACAACATCTTTTGTTGTTTTGATTAATGGAGGGGCTATGTCTTTCTTCCAGAGTGGGAGAGGTTTACAACAGGGTTGTCCATTATCCCCTCTCCTCTTTGTTTGAGAGATGGAAGGAATTAGTCTGATCCTCAAGCAGGCGCAGACCGAAAAGAAGATTACGAGAGTCAAGGTTTCCAATTTAATTAAGATACTCAATTTATTATTTTTGGACGATGTTCTTATTATGACTAGTTCTTTTGTTCAAGAATGGAAGGAGATTGATTCCATTCTGTCAACTTTTTTTCGTGCTTCGGGCCTGATTGTAAACCCACACAAGTCAACGTTACATTATTCAGGGGTCAAGTAGGAGGACTTATCCCTGTACAAGGAAATCTTCCCCTTCAATTTTGTGGATTTATTTGCAGGTTTTAGGTACCTCAGATTTTATCTCAAACCTACGAATTACAGAGTCAAAGACTAGCGTTTGATTATTGAAAAGTTTGGGAAAAGGATCGATCTTTGGTGTCACCGTTGGCTCTCTTTAGGAGGGCATTTAGTACTTTTAAAGTCGGTTCTTGAAATCCTGCCAGAGTATTGGATGGCAGTGGCAATAATTCTAAATTATGTCCTAAATAAGATCAAGAAACCGATGTTCAATTTCTTATGGTTGAGTTGAGGAACAAGGGACCACATACATCTTTGCAAGTGTGAAAACATTGCAAAACCAAAGTCCTTTGGAGGTTGGGGAAGTCAAGAACTTACCTTTTTTTAGCAGATCGCTAGCAGTGAATTCCCTATGGCAGTTTTTGATGAAGGAAGACATTTGGCATAATTTAATAAAGGACAAATATCTCCTTTTTAGTTCTGTGGAATCTTGGCTGAGGAGTGCCACCCAAAGGACATTTAACGCCTCACACACCTAGAGAAATTTGGTCAAATCTTTGGATCTAATTACTCACTGGTTGAGATGGTGCCCAAGTTTAGGTCATTTTGTTGTAGTGGGGGAGGATGAGATCATGGGAATGGGTTTAAAATCATTACTCTTGTTGGAGCTCATCTCTATATTAAAGAAGTGGAATATCTACTTCCTTCATTAGGCCAAAAGTTTGGGTAGATCGGGGGCGATTTTGAATCGGTGGAAGACCAATGAAGAGTTGGGACTCACCGATGATTAGGTGATGGAATGGGGACTTTATTGCAAGGCTTTGATTTATTCAGGTATACAGCTTAAGGGTAGACCAGATATGATTAGAGGAACCCGGGGGAGATTGATCGGGCAACCTCACTGCCAGAAATGTATACAATTCTCTTGCATCCAAAATTTGGTCACCCAAATTATTGATAAAATGAGAAGCAGAGAATACAGAGAAAGAGCAGAGTAGAAATAGTATTCAGTATATTAGGTATATTAGGAAAAGAGTACAATGAGAAAATGGAAAATCGTTGAGCTAAATAGGCTCAAGCAAATCAAGAACATCAAGAAATGATAGTACAATTGGCCATGACAATTGGCAGTGTACAATCAAACTGTTGAGGCTACATTATATTTAACACTCCCTCTTAAAATCAATAGTTATAAACATCAGCACTGATGATGCCCAAGTGTTGTCTCTGAAAATAAAAAATGGATTTTCCCAGTGGCTTTGTGAAGATATCTACGAGCTGATCTCGAGAGCCACATAATTGAAGTGCAATAACACCATTATTGACTAGCTCGTGGATGAAGTGAAAGTGAGTGTCAATGTGTTTTCTTTTCTTGTGAAACACATGATTTTTGGATAGAGCAATTGTTGAGGTGTTGTCACAGAAGATAGGAGTTGGATCATTTTCTGTATGTGACATATCTTTCAATATTCTTCTCAACCACATAGCTTGACATGAAGCTTAGGTAGAAGTGACATACTCTGCCTCTCCAGAAGATATTGATACAATTGGTTGCTTCTTTGATGCCCATGAAATCAGGTTCGTGCCCAGGTGAAGTCCTGAGGTGCTTTTCCTGTCATCTAGGCTACCTGCAAAATCACTGTCTGTGTAACCAGAGAGATGATTATCATCATATTGAGTGTACCATAAGACAAAATTGAGAGTTCCTGCAACATATCTCAGAATCCATTTCTCCATCTTCCAGTGAGAATCTTTGGGGGATTCCATGAATCTGGAAACAAGGTTGGTTTCATACATAATATCAGGCCTAGTTGTTGTAAGATACAACAAATTGTCTACTAAAATTTTGTACAGGGTAGGTTCCACTATAGGGCCTTCATCTTTCTTGCTCAATTTTGTGCCTAGGGGTATAGGGGTTTCTGTTGGATTACATTCTTCCATGCATAATCTTTTGATGATGTTTGTTGCATACTTTTTCTGACAGACAAAAATTCCTTTGGTTGATTGATCAAACTCAATCCCCAAAAAATATTTCATTATACCAAGATCTGTCATCTCAAACTCAGATTGCATGGAATGTTTAAAACTAGTTAACTCAATATTTCCAGTATATATCATGTCATCAACATATAAACATACAATCAAAATTTTACTGTGCTGATCTGTTTTGGTGTAAAGAGTTGGCTCATTTTGGCTTCTACTGAAACCACTTTTGATCAGGTAAGTGTCAATTCTATTGTACCAAGCTCTTGGAGCTTGCTTTAAGCCATACAAGGCTTTCTTCAACCGATATACTTTGGTTGGCTGCTCTTGGACTTCAAATCTTGGTGGTTGATCGACATAAACTTCTTCTTCTAAGAAACCATTCAGGAAAGCTGACTTGACATCCATCTGGTATACTTTCCATTTTTGTTAGGATGCTATGGCCAATAGAGTCCTTACAGTGTCTATTCTTGCTACTAGAGCAAAAGTTTCACCATAATCAGTACCTGGTTGTTGTGAGAATCCTTTGGCAACAAGTCTTTCCTTGTGTTTTTCAGTTTGCCCTTTTTCATTGAGTTTAGTTTTGTAAACCCACTTGACACCAATACTCTTCTTGTGTCTGGAAAAATCAACAAGATCCCATGTCTTTTTCTTCTCAATGGAGTCAATCTCTTGGTTCATGACTTGAACCCAATGTGGCTCCTTAGTTGCTTCTTTAAAAGATGTAGGTTGACATGACATTAATGCAAAAAGATTGTGATGTTCAATGTCATCCAACTGCTGATGGATTTCTCTCAAACTTCGAGTTCTCTGATTTTGAAGTTCATAGGATGAGTCTCTGCTTGAAGTTGAGTTATCCTGAGAATTTTCAGGTTGTCCTTGTACCTGCAATCTTGGAAGAGCAAGTTGAGGTATTGGTTGTCCTAAATTTTCTATGTTTTCAGAACTAGGCAGCAATGGATTTTGACTGTCCATTTGTTGATTTTCAGATTCGTTCCAGAGTTGATTTTCCAGAAATTTTACATCTCTGCTGAGAATTAGTTTCTTTGAGTTTGGATTGTAAAGCCTGTAAGCTTTAGATGTTTCACTGTATCTTGTAAAGATACATTTCTCACTTCTATCATCCAGTTTCTTCCTTAATTCAGAAGGTATGTGAGCGTATGCTATGCATCTGAATGTCCTTAGATTTGCAACATTTAGCTTTGTCCCACTCCATGCTTCTTGAGGGACTTTCATCTTTAGATTGGTGGTTGGAGATCTATTCAAGAGATAAGTTGAGCATGCTATTGCTTCAGCCCAAAACATATTTGACAAACATTTCTCTTTGAGTAGGCTTCTTGCCATGTTCATTATTGTCTCGTTTTTCCTTTCAGCCACTCCATTCTGTT
>ML828030.1:26934-44654 GCA_009831015.1 Picea engelmannii | reverse complement strand
ACATATATATTTATATACCTCAAGTAAGCATATTGACAGGGAGATTAGCTTAATATATCAATAAAAAATTGTTTGAAAAATTTCATCCCAGAAAGAATCAAAATACTTTCCTCAATGATGAACTCTTGTGAATATACTACAACAACACTATTTTATCAAACTCAATACCTTTTTATAAGCACTCCTTGTCTGAATCTTAATCAAAAGTTTTTCTAGTGCCAGTGGGGCCCATACTTCTTTCCTTAGTCATCTGCTGGTTATACAAGTCCTCATCATTATGCTCTGGATGCCCTGCAAGTGTCACAACATGTCATAAGAGGTGGCAATTCCTCACTGGCTATGCCATGAATTCTCAACTGGTAGTTGGAGATTAGGAACACTACAAAACCTGGGGAATCTTTCTTCCTTATACACACTTAAATTATGCTGTGAACAACCATGTAATGATTTGTTTAAACAGCACAACATGTGTTAAAAAATATTACTTTGTCTGAGAAACAACTGCCCAATCAACCACAGATTTAAGTAGAGTTTACATATCGAAATTTTATTATTATTTTAAAAGAAAAAATGCACGGGATCCACTAACTAATAAGAAATCATAACTAATGAATGGGACACTTACAAACTTCACCGGGTGAAGAAGGATCCATGTAATTTGCACCGTCAAGTAAGAGCGACGTCATGCTAGAGCATGTGATCAAGAGGGCAGGCTCTTAAGATTACCAATGAAGTCTTGAAGTCTTTGAAGTCTTTATATGTCTAGTGATTTTTTTTTTAGTATTGATAGAAATAGAAAAAGAAAAGGTAAATTGTGAATGGATCTGGTAGAATTGTTGTAGGTGATTATCTCCATTTCAATTTTGTGGGTTTCATTATGATTGTTACAAGGATATATTGGCACATGTAAGTGTATTGTAATATTGGAAGAAGGTGTAAGAAAGCTCATGCTTATAAAAAATAATATTATTGCATTTCTTGCAAATAAAGTATAACACTTCAATTCGTACAAGAATTTATGTTGCATTGAATACGATGATCTTTGATAATTTCTCTCCAAGGAGAGAAATGTTTCATCTAACGAATTCTAAGGTATAACTAGTAGAAGGAACCTACCTAGACCCAAACAAACCTGGCTAGAGGATAGAACCAAAATATGTGTTTTAAGGTCTCGGCTTACCCACATTGAGGGTAATGTGAGTTTCAGACTCTTGGGTAAGAAGGTCTTTTTTCAACCAATACTCCTCCCATGATTAGAAGCAAGGAAAATATTAATTTCTTTTTCCAGGTTCACATATAGGCTCTAAGGCCTTGTAGGCCAAGATTAAGCACAAGATCTCGTGGAACAAGGCATTGAACCAATTCTATGGCAAATTTATTACAAGTGCCAAAATTGAAATTTTGCTTTAGATCTAGCCATGGCAGCTAGTCCTTGTATTGAATCTATTAGATCCTTGGTAGATTGAATGCCTTTCTTAAACAACTTCTAAGATGAGAACTAGGTTGTTTCACCTAGGGGTTTAACCTCATGGAACGATGAAGGGGACCACCCAAGCCAATGATCATGGAAAGACAAGTTATCCAAAGAGAGAGATCCCTCCAAGTTAGGAAGGGATTAATGGCCTCCCTAGCCTTCCAAATACTCTACAAAAGGTGCAAACAACTTTAAATTTAACAATGGTAACCATTAGAGTCTGAAAAGATACACCTTGCCAGACCATTTTATGTCCTTGTAGAGCACCTTAATCAATTTGATGCCTTAGCAAGAGTTTCAAAGGTTTGCTCCCAATGACACTGCTCATTTCCCAATTGGTGCATAGGCCTAAGCCTGAATCGTCATTTTGATTATACCAAAGCCACCTAAATCCCTTGGAGTGCAACAAAGGTCCCAATTAATTATGTGAAATCCATTTCCATTGGCATTATTGTCCCAAATATCATTTCTAAGGGATTTCTCCAAGCATTAATATGCCAACTAGGAAGGACACTGCAATGAGAGTAATACACATGAGTCACTGCAAAAATTTTAGTTTATACGAACATGATTTGATTGTGTTAGATGATAATCTATCCCCTAGATTGAAAGCCATGGTTTCATTGTGATAACTAGGTGATGTTTGTGAATTGGATATTGGGTGTAACTTCTGGGGTTAACGCGATTAGTGCTAGTGTCATATCTTGTGGGCCTTTTTTACGGTTGATATATATGTGATGCATTGTAAACTATTACTACACTTGCATATTTCTAAGATGATATTTTGATTCACATTAATAATTACTCTACTTTCAATACTATCATTTTTTCAACAAATAAAAACTGCAACATGACGATTAGAGTGAAGTGCCACACTACCACAGGGAAGAGAACGTGGACTAAGTTTCCACTTAGTTTTAGGAAAAAATTGAGAAATGCAGGGAGAGGGGAAGAGAGGAAGAAAAGAAATTGAAGGAAGGCCACTAGGTTAATTGGGTTTAATTATGTGACATAATGTTGTAGATTAATTAAGGTAATTCAATTAGGTCTCAACAAAAAAATCGAAATAAAAACAAATTAATAAAGGAAGGAAAAATAACAATAAAGGAAGGAAAAATAACTAGAGTTAATTTACTAATATCCTTTTGTAATCTAGTTAACCTAAATGCCGAGGATGAAGAGAGACGAAAATGAAGGAACTCACTCGAAAGAACATTGTTGTAGGTGTTGAAGTTGCTTGGACTAAAAATGAGAGATGTTGCAAACCTCCAAGAAAGGTTTCTCCACTAGAATGAAATTGCACATGTTGAGCTACACCTTCCTATAAAACATACTTGATCCCAATCTCTGATACAATGCCATAATACACCCTAGATCTACCATATAAACAATGAAAAAATGAAGTGTTTTATGGTGACCCAAAATTTTCCCCAAATAGATGGTAGCTATCTTGCTCTAGTTGTGTTGGAATCTCCCTTGAAATAGGAAAATTGAATCTTCCAATGTGTAGGAGGGGACTAAGCCAATGGATATGTCCTAGGACATAGTAATCAACATTTATAGGATAAACTAGATCAAAAGAAATAGATACATGTAGAGATGTTGGAGATGACATGAACAAACAACCCAAGAACATGGTAGAAGAGTAGGAGACCTTGATCAAGACTTGGGGCTAATCTTGTAGTATACTTGCAAGATAATTAAATAATTGAAGAAGAAGTGAAGACCCTCTATAAAGAGGAGAGTAGTGCTATATATAAACAAAGGAACGACCTCAAGGCATAAGTGAATGTTAAACTAGTCATTGGGAAAAGTGTTCCATATGAATAAAAGGCTCAAGTAAACATTAGAATAACAATTAGATTAAGTGCTTTGTATATAATAGGCATATTGTGAGGTTTCATTGAGTACCACAAGTTTCTCAACACGTTTTGTGGGTATTTTACCAAATTACACACTCGATTCCACAAACCATGACTTATAGATGAGGTATGGCCCTGAAAAGTTGTAGTTCAGTTTGTGCGAAGAAATCATGAAGGGTTAACAAAGGTTTGACCTTATAGACCCCCAATTAAGCATACCCAAACAAATTTGGGTCGTTGAGGATTGGAAATGAGTCATCCTAACAAACTATGGGTTAGATAAGGGGCTTGGAGCTCCATATAGAACCCATCCAACGGGGGATGCCCCTAATTGAGTGCCTCAAAGGGTCTAATAGAGTGAAATAAAAAACCAAAGGTTAAATACAAGAGGTGGGATGATTGGGGGATCCTACCTAGGCACTTGAATCCCAAAAAGGTCATATACGTTAAGTAAGGAAAGGTGACTCAAGGGAGAGTGCTCCAACACACAAGAACCTTTGTAATAAAGGGCTAGAGTTAACCAAGTCATCATAGGGTAGGTGAGACATGGATACGATGCATAAATATACCACACAATGATAACTCTAATGGGTCGGCATAATATGTGAGTACTCAAGTGTGAAATCCATACATACAAAATATTTGTGAATTATATTACACACAAAATAATTCACATGCATAATTCTTTGTTTTGAGATATAGTTCTCAATCTTAGACCCATACAGAGTTAAATTTGGGGTGTGATATCTAATCTTTAACCCCTTTTGTTCAATTTTGAATATCTAATTACAATTATGATCAATGAAGCATGTGCTATAATTTGACTATTTCACACTTTCTACAAATGTACATTTTGTAGTGCATATCTTCAATGGAGATCTTGAATGTTCATAAAATTATATTTTCTCTCTTTTTTCTTTCTAATATCTTTCCACTTTATCCGTTGTGAAGTTAGTAGAAGCTCTAATAAAACTAATTATATCTTTTGATATGGTCAAAGGAGTTGCTTTCCTTGAATTGAGTTATCTTATTTATGTTACATATATATATCACCCCTTAAGGATTTTCAATCATAGTCACTTACATTAAAGGGTTTTCTCTTTTGATATCAATGCATCTATGAAAATGCCACTTGCTTTACACCTTTGTTGATATTTCACACTTTGAACAATTTGCATATTTTTCGAAGTTACTTCATAAAAAAATCCTCTACAAAATAATTTCCAACCTTGGGTTTATTTGACCAGAAAAATGCCCTGTGATAGGCAATCCCGTCAAATTCCATCCCTAGTTTGAGCCACAACATTGGCAACTCAACATGAATATGTACTATGTCCTAACTTGGATATCTAATCCTAGTGTGGATGTTCTATTGCATAATGTTTGTTATACTTTCAGTGGCTTAAATAGTTGGAGTAGATCCAAGTACATGCATAAGGTAGAGATTTAAGGAGCATCAACTCCCACTATGAATCCATTGCACGGGGGATCCTCAATTACTATGCTCCTTGCTCGAACATTTTTGGCAGCAGAGAAACAAGCCTTAAGAGCAAGCTTTATTTAGTCCCGACTGAAGCAATGCGCTATAGATGGAAAAATTAACATCTACTCGATTGTGCAACTTCACACTTCCTTTTGGGAGGAAATTGATCAAACATAAACACTTTTTGTTTGTGATGTGATTTGCTCACATTTCCTTTTCTAAGGAAATTAATAAAACATAAACACTTTTTGGTTGTGATGTGATTTGGGTTTCAGAGAAAACTGATAAATGATAAAGCATAAGCATTTTTTTTTGTTTGTGATGTGATTTAGGTTTAAAAGTTATAGAAATAGATACTAATTGTCTCATATAGAATTAATCATACACAATTAATCAAAATAATAGAAGTTAAATTGATTATTTTTTTGGAAATTAGTCAAATTAAATGAATTATTTTTATGAAAATTAATTATAATCTTTTTTATAATTATATTTATTACATTTATGATTTCATAATTAAATATTTTAAAATTTTTAAAATTATAAAATTAATTTATATAATTAAAATTTATAATTTATTTTAATTAGTGTAAAATTTTAATAAAATTAGATATTAATAAATACATGATTCATCACTTTATTCTACTTTCATATAAATAAATAAATAAATACAAATAATTTAAAATAATATCTTTCTAAATAAATAAATACAAATGATTTAAAATAATATCTTTCTTAATAGACCATTTTAATATAATTAAAAAAATTAATTGGACATAATCAAACTTTCGAAACCTAATATCCAGTGATATCCTTAACTTAATTATGCGTTGAGACCATCATTCAAATCAGCAGCGAAGTCCAACCGTTTTGAGGCTTCACCACTTATCCATGAGATGAAACAAACGCACAATCAGTCAGTTTATATTTGGATGTGTGGGAGTGCCTCAAGGGATTCAAGGGATTCTGAGAGTCTGAGGGTAAAAAACATGTAAAGCACTTAAATTTTATGTATTACAAGATTCTGACGACAAAAGCATTTTATGGTAGCTTTTGGAAGCCTGCTCAATGCTCCGTAGAGGCATAGGCAATAACAAACAAATTAGGCAGGATGTTAAGCAGTCGATAGGCATAGGCAATAACAAACAAATTAGGCAGATGTTAAGGAGTCAAATCAATCATCTAGGAAGTCAGAGGGGAGGCAGCATATAACTGGCGTAACTTTGCTCTTCCTGTACCATCACTACGAATTGTCCTCTCCATCCTATAACTCAACAGCGTATCCATTAGGCTAGCCAGCCCTTAACAAAGAGCAATGCGCAGATTACAGAATTCCCTGAAAGCTCTTTGTGGGTTCTGCTTCTGAGTTAATAAGTAAATGCCCTGCTATTAATTTATTACATTCTGTTCCAAATTGTTGTGGGGTGTTGATTCTGCTCTAGTATTGGGGACTGGCCATCAAGAGGTGGTGAGCTCAACCCAAGGGGCTCCATAGGCTTGCTGGTGAGAAGAGTGATGTTATTGTTATGAGTTTGAGAAGATAGGAATTCAGTCATCATGGCATTGGAAGGTAATGGAAATTATGTGTTTGATGGTCTCACAAACTGTAACAAGGTTTCTGCTAATTCAGCCCTGAATTACCAAACATCTTCTGCAAGTTGGCATTCTGCCATTGCAGGCCGTGCTCTGAACATGAACCACCAAGCATCTCTTCAAGCAACAGCAGAGGGCTCATTTCGACCTGTTGACTCTTCTTATAGCTTAGATGCACTCTTTCCATTTTCAGTCCCAGTCCTGGACAAAGTCAACAGAAGAACCCATCAGCAAAATGTGAAGTTGGTATCTGAGCGTTCGCTTCAGCATAACCTCTCCAGTTCTATCAGGGTGCAGCAGCCTGGAATTGAGCAAAAATGCAATACCTCCGGTGAAGAATGCTCAAGTTCTGAGCAGAGTACAGGCGGAAGGAAAAGGAGAACCCTGCCAAATGATAAAGCAAGGTTTCACGATTCCACATTTACTTCTCCCAGTGAAAAGAATACCGAGGTATGTTCTGTTTTCCTTCTAAGGCTCATGTCTGGAACTTGGAATTCGTCTGTTTCTTTGTTTTGTTTTTCTTCCAAGAAAACCCAAGAAATTCGACATTTGAATTCTCTCGTGTGGCCTCCCTCTGTAGCAGAATTAAACATTTTATTTTTATTTTGAACTTGCCTCAAACATAATTCCACGTTTGTTAGGCACCCACGTTCTCACCGTGGCTTGGGAGGCCCTTGCCAACTTCTTGCGAAATTTTGAATCATCCTGGCAGTCTGTCCGTGTACTATTCTGCTCAGACCGGTTCTAGTGACATTGCCATTGTTTAAATCACCTTCCTCGGAATGATTCAATAAAGTCGACAGGGGAGGGGTGTTGGTTGAATGGTAAAGTCATTTGGCTTGCCTCTGCATGCCCTGGTATTTAATGTCAAGTTTTCAACTTGAACATAAGTCCATTTGGCTTCCCAGAATATTACACCACATTAGGATTGAATACTCTCTTGTTGCACAAGAGCACTAACTACATTTATAAACAGCATAGCAGTCAAGATAACGTTTTTCTGTCATAGTAATCCCCCTTCCTTGTTACGTCGCTTTCTGAGTCAAATTAACCCAGATGGGTTCCTATCAGATGCAGTTTTAGATGTCTTTTCGCCTGTTTTGATATTGGAATCCTCTTAACAGATCCGTCGTTTTCCTTCTTGACAGAATGAATCCAAAAGCAAACGCCCAAAAAGTGCAGAAGCTGTGAAGGAAAATGATGATTCGAAGTCTGATGCCGAACAAAGAACCCACACTGGGAGGCCTGAAGTGAATCCGAGACAATCTGAACAAAGTGCCAAACCTCCAGAGCCACCCAAAGACTACATCCATGTGAGAGCAAGGAGAGGACAAGCCACTGATAGACACAGCCTTGCTGAGAGAGTAAGTTACCTTCACATTTCATCATTAGGAAAAGTTGTACGAGGAAGGATGGGCATGATTGTTTTTCAAAACATAGATAAAAGTCAAGACCTTTCGCACAGATTTAACCGACTTAGAGTTAAATGTCTGTTTCAAAACATAGCACCTAGAGTGCACTGCCTCTGTGGTCAATGAGATTGTAACTCTTTCAACTACCAAGCAATGATAGATGATTACAAAATGGTAAAACATCATTGTTATAGTATGACAGCTCAAATTCTTATAAACGAAAGGGAAAGGAACATTAGTTACTGGCTGATGCAAAAAAGAAAAGTACATCAGATCTTGGGTGATGGCTATGGGCCCCTATAAAATCTGTCACATTCAGAATGAATTTTCATAAAAACCTGAAGAGTAAAGGAATACTAAATATGTTCTCTGAATGACAGGTGCGAAGAGAAAAGATCGGCGAACGTATGAAGCTTTTGCAAGATCTTGTTCCTGGATGTAATAAGGTAGTCAAGACTGGAGCTGTTTTCTTTTTCGGGTCTTGTTTTCTGCTTGGCAGATCCCACTGGTTTTGTGTTGTCACATGTTGAACTAAAATAAGGACTATTTTGTATGTAGATAACTGGTAAAGCAGTGATGGTCGATGAGATAATTAACTATGTACAATCACTTCAGTGCCAAGTTGAGGTAAGGTCCTGAAAAGTTCTGTAAGAGACTGACTTCATAGATTATCTGCTTGCTTATGATCATAATTGACTTGTTATAATTTTTCACAGTTTTTATCTATGAAGCTTGAAGCTGTTAACCCCAAATTGGCCTGTAACATGGAAGGGTTTCTTGCCAGAGATGTAAGTTCAATCAACATGTTCAGAAGTTCAATGTGGCCTTTTTAGTCCGTCAAAAATGCTTTTTTGGATTTCAGAGATTTGCATTCCTCAAAATTATTTGTGTAGCCTGTTACTAAAATGTAATTAGAACATACTTTCATGCCTTAGACAAGAAGTCACAGCTTGAATGTGAAGGTGTGTGATCACAAGGGTTTAAATGTAGTGTCTTTGAGTCCCTTTTTAAGCACTTATGAAACTCTTTGTGAGTAAGAATTGATCAGTTTAACTTTGCTCATAGCTATATTCCTTTTGTTCTAAAACTGTGATACATCTTGGATCTCCATATTTGTCCATTAAGAGAATAACTAGGATGGAAGCTCATTTTTGAGTTTTTGTTGGTTATTTTGTAGATGCTTGAACCATCTTTCAATACCGCTAAGGCATATCCACAATTTCACCAGCCGGAATGGCTAGCTATGCAAGTTGGCACGCCCTGTGAAATGGAGGAACAGTGTATGGGAAATGCTAGACAAGTTGCACTCAGAAGGATAATGAATGAAAATTCCCCCCTGATAGAGGGCTGTGGAGATGCCAAGGTACTACATGATACATCAATTCAAAGCTTAGTGACCATATTATGTTATTCAACCTACATTTTTTAAATTCTGCATTGGTAGGTCATTTTAACTGGTATTATTAATGAATTAGCTAAATGCTCCTCTTCTCAAATATTTTGCCTGGAAATTTTGCAGATCTCAAATGTTTGGGATGATGAACTACAAAATGTAGTCAGATTGGGTGTTGGGCAAAACAATACAAGCTTCTTTCACATCTGAAAGTTTCCAGGGTGAGTGCAAAACTTTGGAGATTAATTATTGGTTTGCATTCAGACTTCTTTACTTATTATACAAAATATTCACTTTTCTATCTCTGTTTGCAGGATCATCCCCTACATGTCACAAAAATATTGAGCATTGACACCAGACAGTGAATATTATCTACCCTAGAGGAAGTTGCCTTTGAGCAGGACCTTTTTAGCTTGTACATTGCAACTTAACGAAAATCCGTGTTAGTGGAAACTCCATCCAAAGGTGTTGAAAACGCGTTTCTGTGTTTTAGAAATGTTTCCTTGTACAAAACTCCTCTGAAGTATAGCTTTATAGCTTAAACGTTTCAGTGGCATTTTCAGTTTTTTGAAATGTTATGTTGGTCATTTTAAACAATGTTTAGTCCATTTTGATCGGTGCATTCTTGGTTTCAAACAATGTTTAGGTTGAGATATTATTTTTGGGATCCACTGCATAGAGTAAGTTATTAATCTATGACCCATATCCATGAGTATTAGTTGTAATTAACCAATTTCTTACGATTTTTAATAATCTACTAAACATTCATTATATCTAGTGATACTCACATGAATCAAGAAATGGGATTGAAACTAATATTGATCATTTCAATTTTTTTGAAACTCTGTGTTAACCATTTCGAACAATGTTTAGACCATTTTAATCAGCGTATCCATAGTGTTATGGGACATTTTGACTCCTAAAATGCAAAATTAAACATTAATTTGAAAAAAAAGGAAAAAAGAGTTTTCACATTAATTTCTTAGCAATCTAATTACAAATAGAGGGTTTGAACCTCCATTAATCACAACTCTCTTTTTTACTCCATTTCCAAATTTGATATGAAATTTTTATTTTTCCTACAGTCTTATATAATATATTCTTCTAAATTTTTTAAATATTTTTTCATTACTTAAAATTATATATATATATATATATATATATATATATATATATATATATATAACAATGTGCTCAGAAAATTTGCTACATAATATAAAATTGAGCACCATCACTCTTATAAGTCTAAACAACACATTACAGAAATAAATAAAATATTCACTTCATTTTGAGTCAAAGCTGCAATCATTTTCGTCAAATTACTTATAGATCTCTCTTGAAGAGGAAGAACATCCTCTAACCAATCATTGTATTTTATCACCTATAAAGAACCTTCCAGTTTTTTACACGCTTGTTTTATTAAGTGATCAACTTTTTGATTTGGTTCCCTCATCACAAGTTTGCATTTGAAAGATGGGAAAGAGGATTTTAGTTCCCATGAGATAAGTGATCAACTTTTTGATTGAGTTCCCTCATTACAAGCTTGTATGAGAAAGAGTGGAAGGAGGATTTTAGTTCCCATGCTCTGGTTAGAGCTCCATGAATATCCAAATTCTTGTGTTCCAAATTTTTTAATTATGTATGCACACACTCACATATGTGTAAAGTATCTTAGTGATATTGTATTTTGATTTTATAAAAATTGGTTGTATTTGATATAGACATAAAATGAAAATACATTGTAAAAGTAAATGTTGTAAATATTATATTTCATTTACTTGTAACAATTTTGAATTAAATAATTTTCTTTCAAATATACAAACACCTAAATACAAAGAGTTAAGGATGTTTTCTTTTTGTGTTAGTGTAACACTTGATGGGTTGTGACCGCTTCCCTAATTTAATGATCATGATGAATTTTGTTATTTGATGGCCCCATGTAAGGGTGCACCAATGTATAGGGAAAAAAATGTTACTTGGGGTAAATTGAACCTTGGTGGGGCTATAACAACACCCACCTTTCACCTACTCGGTAAACCTCATTTGAACAATCAAATACAAAGTCTTCGTAAAATGGATAACAAAGGGTAACTCAAACCAATGGTCTCTATCTTCAAATATTCAAATGTCATTAATGAACATCAATTCAAACAATGTTCCTTGCAACTTTTATTTTAAGATGATAGATATCGAACTAAGATAACTCTGGATCATTGGCTTGTCCATTGCATTATAATTTAGTGGTTGAAAAATCCTAGCTTCAAATTCTGATGGACATAAAACCCCAATTGATGTTCATAGTTAATTGAGTTCGATGACCCTAACATTAATGTGGGACCATTGCAATAATGTGGAATTGGGATTCATGGTTCCCGCAAATCAAAATAAAGTTCTTTACCTTTAGTAAAGAAAACTCTATATCAATAGCTTCAAATTAAAAATAACAATAATAATTATTATTAAATAGAAAAAAACTCAAATTGTTGCATGGCAATCATTCTTCTCTACAAATAGCATAAATAATTTAACATTAGCATTATCTTCCAACTTCAATAATGTAATGTTCTATTTGAGATTTTCAACTACTGGATACAAGTGACATTGAGAATAGACTTCAACCAACACATTTCATCATAAAAAATGTATGGATGTATTTGCCATTAGTTTCTAAAACATATTATAGTACTCAATGGGAAAATTACTAAATAAAACAAAGGATGTCAGTGATAAAATCAATTGACTACCATCATATACCACAAGATTTTGGAATGAGTGAACTCCTTGTTTAAGATGCTCTGCATCCTCCTCCTTGCTTTCAAATAGTATGCCACAAAGGAGAGATAAATAGATGTTTGAAGAATGGTAGGAAAGTAATGTTCCAACTCATGTCATAATTACAAGAGCCGTAAAATTTTAACACATAAGGGTTGATTGGCAAAGACAGTGCTCCAACAAGATGGTAGACATTATTTTTTATCTTAAAAAATATTTCCACTATATTAATGCATGAGAACACATGTTGCATGTAGAGTGACTACTATAAGTCTAAAAAAATGCAGAAGACTAAAAAATGATGCATAATTATATTCTAACTAGATGAAATATGGAGTGGACTCATGGGGTGTTTTTTCAAGAATTGCACCTAGAATCTTAACCCTTCAACCCTGAGGCTACCTACCATTGAGTTCTGGATGCTCTAATACCTAGAGATCAAGGTATTCTAGTTCCCATTATCAATGATGAAATAAATAACCTGACCTTTGAACCATATACGTTAATGAAAGAGACATTCTTTCTCTTTCATTGAATCTATAGGACCCTAGAGTTGAACAAAGAGGATTGTTGAATGGGGCATTTTTGGATAAGAATCTATGATTTGAGGTTCATGTTGACATGAAAAAGAGGCTTTTGGTTTTATTTCTAGGAGAGGCGCATGCATGTGACATTCAATATAGTTATGATTGGAGGCATTTTAAGTTGTAAATGCCATACCACTTATGAGTTACTAGTGTCTTTCTTCTTTCATTGTTGGCATTAACTTAATGTGTGACCTTTATTTGTTGGGATTGATTGATCACTAGGCTACACAATGATGTCCTCACTATAGTTATTCTACATCTCCTTTAACTTCTTATCATGGATCATGAGGCTACACATTGATGTCATTGCTATAGTTAGTCTACATCTCCTTTAACTTCTTATCATGGTTGTTGGCATTACACTATTGGTTACATTTTTCACTAAAAGAGTTGGTGCCTTTACTCAATATTCTATGCAAACTCATGTGCATTTTAAAGCATATTAATAGTCATAAATTATATTTTGGAATTTATGCATTGGCATAATTCACTATTGTTGAAACAAGCCATGATGATATGAAACTCATTACTATAGTCATTGTTACCCCCTCTCACCTAAGGGTAACTAGATAAGATAAACATTGTAGATAGTGGTCTTAGAGATGATGACCAACATTATCCATAGAGAAAAACCTCGCATATGCCTCTTCCTCATCATTGCTCAACTCATTCACTTGATCAACGTGTTCACCTAATGATGGTGGCTTAGCACACATGATGTACATTATCCATTGTTTCATACAAAGTGTTACATTTAATACATTGGGAATTTAGGTAAGGATCATGGGTTGCAGTGAAATAATGATCATGATTCTTGGAAGTTATGTTTTTTTCCTTGTTTCACGTTGGTGGCCATCATATGTACTCTAGTCAAGTGTTGTCACTCTTGGGGAAAAGGGGTACTACCAAGAGACCTTGATAGGGGTAACATACTTGTACCTTTCCATACTTAACACTTTCCATCTATATTCCTCATGTTTCCCTATCATTTGGGAATGGTTGTTACATGTATCCCAAAAAGGTTTGTACTTCATTCTCCTATGAAAATAATGGGATTGAATGCCCAATGTTGATGCAACTGGTAAAAAGAATGGAAAGAGCATGTTATAAATCCAAAATGCAAAAGAAATAAATGGATATGAATGATAAATCAAAAGCCAAGTTAGCTTGAGCTCTACCCCCTTGCTATGAGGCCATCACCCCAAACCCTGATGTATTGAATGCATATCTAAAGAAATGACTTAATTGAACTAACCCAATGTAATAAATGCATAAACCTTAAAAGGGTCTTGCAAATAAAATTAATGAATATCAAAAGGAAAGATAGGGGTGGAAAGAAAGAGTCTTGAGGAAAGGGCAACTCAATGCACCAAGCACTCCCTCCACAAGGTCCTTATGGAGATGAACATCACATGTGGCCTTACATGTCAATGACGCCATGACCATGAAGTAAACCCCATGTCATATCACTCATTCACACTTACACTTTGATGAATTTCACGGGAAATACTCTTCTACTTGGGTACTGACACACCTAATAGGGTTCTATAATGGTCCTCCCATATTCAAACCTGACAAATTGCATAAATTCATAGGCTAGTTTGAAGTTTGTTAAGATACCTAATTTGAATTACTTACGTGGATTTTGCATTAAATTGTGGCTCACTTTTTATGATTCTAATGATTCTTGTACCCATGATGGTTGATCTCACTTAACTCTCTAAGCCCTTTCTTGACAATGATGCACTCCTTGAGATGGCCCTTTGAAGGATGTCCATGATGCTTCTCCCACACTTCATGATGACATTTCACATTGTATGGAGGATGTTGCACCCTTGATGATGAGCATTGGGTCATGTGATGACTTAGCATTATGTTTTACAGCTTCCACCACCTCTTGGACCTGTGATGTTGTGCTTTTGAGCTAGGAAGTTGCATATGGAGCTTGACATGTCACCATGGAGCCCTTGATGATGTCATATGCCCCTTGAAGATGTTGGAGCTTGGATTGATGACATTTCGCTTGATGATGTTGATAATATGCCTCTCTTGAGAGATGATGTAGCTTTCATCCTTGATGATGTCATGGTTTGGCCTTGGATGTTGACATGTAGAGATGGCATCACACTTGAGGATGATGGACACATTCTTGAACCGAACTAGCACTTGTGATGATGAGTTGAAACTTTTGATGAGGAGATGTGACATTCTTGATGAGGAGGCATGACCTTTAATGATACCTTGCGCCTTTTGGAGAGAGACATGACTTTTGGAGCACCCACAACCCATTTGGAGATGATGTCACCTTTTTTTAGCCTTCTACACTCACATGTTTGGATTTTTAGTAGTATGTTTTCATGTTTTAACATTGTATCTTTATCTTAGAGGAATTTTTGGGGATTAGCCTAGAACTATCCATATCGTATCATGGATTTTTATGTTTTAGGGGATTCTTAGAGAGGTGAAGCGTTTGGTTTCCTCATATAAGTAGAGGAAGTGCTCCCTCATTTGTAAATCATAGAAACTTGTGGAGATTACTACTACTTGTCTCTTCTATCTTTCTCTTTAACTATGGATGACTAATGTGCCTTCTTTGGGAGATGATCTTCAGATGTTTTTCAAGTTTTGATGGATGATATTCATGGTTAGGGTTTCATGGATGATCGTTGATTTACCTAGTAAGTGCTATTTCTAAATCCGTGTTGGTTTACTTCTTGAATGTATTAAGTGTAAATGTGTTTATCAAAGTGGTGATAGTGCATGTTACCTTGTATTTCTCTTGAATAAATCTTGTTTTCAATCCCTAGGAAGGTTTGTAGTGGACTACCTTCCCTTGTTATCATTGATTTAAATCTTGTTAAAGGACACACATAATTTTTCTAGGGTTTGTATGTAGAGCTTGGTTATTTTCAGGGCTCAAACTAAATAAAGGTTTTCTAAATTTCAGTTTTGAAATTTCTTTTAATGACTTTCTTATACTTGGAATAAACCATGAATAAACAACAACAATAGAATAATGATAACAACAATAGAATAATACATATCATAATGATAACAACAACAGAATAATAGATACCTCCACCTGCATGTTGGTTTATCTAGTTCCTTTCTTGTCTGATCCTTTTCTTGTTCTTGCCCTTGTTCTTGCCCAGACTGAATATTAACCTCCTAGATAGCTAGGAACAACCTTTCTGACTCCCTATCTCGAGGAATCATTGCATTTTCCTTTCCCCCAAGCCCAAAATTCCCAGCAACACCAGTGCCTTGTGAGAGCTCCCCAAAACCACTCCTCCAATTTCCTCCTCCTCTCTCTCTTTTGCAATTCAGAAATCTTCAATCATAAAATAAGATCCCTCTTCCAAGTCCTCCCCTTCTTCCTTATCCTCCTCTCTCAAATCCCCCTCATTGATTCCCAACAACCTTATCCCCTAATTAATTATCCAACACCCTTATCCCCCCATTAATTACTTCACCCACCTTTTAATAATAAAAGACTCATTAGTATATTTTAATAATTAATTAAATTTAAATTAAAAACTATGATAAAATTAATCAATTTGGGTTGTTACATACACCCACCCTTCAAGAAACTTCGTCCCGAAGTTAGAGTAATTGACAATACAAGGGTAACGACACACGACTCATACATCTGCAACAAATAATCAATATCATCAATTTAAAACACTTATACGTACTAGTGTACATGTGCAAGGCATACATGTGTAGCTAGCACATACAGGAATCGTACATGTACTAATGAAAATAATTATCACACCTAAATTAATTCTTGTATGCATCCAATCCAATCAACAAGACCATTCATTTCATAAAAGATAGTAACCTATTTAAATGTTCATGAAATTCCTCATTTACAATAATTTAGCACAAACTACATTCACTTAGATAGTTTTAGTTTAGTTAAGTAAATATAAATATACATATATACATATATTTTTCTTTTTCAAAAAGTGGAAATCAAGAAATTCTTCTATAAGGTGAAATCCCCACACACTCTCAACTACTTCTATTCATCTTTTCTCCCTAACTTACTTCCATTTGCCATCCCTATCCTTCCTCTGTTGGACTATCTTGGAGCATCAACTATATTGACCTAACTCCAAATAGAACTCGTAAGCGGAAGTGTCAACTTTTTTGACCAAGCTTCCCCAACAGGCAACTAACAGTCATCATCACACGTCTAGGGGAGCGTGAGCTAACACCGTCCTCCCATGACTCCAGGTTTCAGAGGATACATGGTGGGAAATGCCTCCACCCCTCTTAATAGGACTAGGGTCCACACCCTACCATGGAACATATAGTGGCACTGTGTGTCCAAGAATTTTGGGCTTGGGGGCCACGAAACCACAAGGATTCCTGGAGCTAGGGAGCCATAGAGGTTGTTCCTAGCTGTCTGGGAGGTTAGTATTCAGTTTGGGCAACAACAAGGGCAAGAACAAGAACATGATCAGAAAGAAAAGGGACTAGATAAACCAACTTGCAGGTGGAGGTATGTATTATTTTGTTGTTGTTATCATTATGGTATGTATTATTCTGTTGTTGTTGTTTATTCCTGGTTTATTCCAAGTATAAGAAAGTCATTAAAAGAAATTTCAAAACTGAAATTTAGAAAACCTTTATTTAGTTTGAGCCCTGAAAATAACCAGGCTCTACAGAGGCTCTACATATGGTATTAGAGCACGGTTTCAAAACTGAAACCTCGGCTTCACCATCCACAGCACTAGGATTTTGTCTTTTTGCCAACATGGTCTACAAGGTCTACAACCTCTTCATCTGCAATCCAATTTGGGTTGTTACATTGTAATGGACTACTCTATGTGTTTTCCTATAGGATAGATTTCTAGTGTTTGTAGTGGACTACTCTATGTGTTATCATATAGGATAAATTTATAGGGTTTTTAGTCGACTACCCTGGTCGTCGTTGTATTGGTTAATTCCCTAAGGTTTGTAGTGGAATACTTCAGGGTTTTACCAAAATCTTACCTTTGTCTCCCAATAAAGTTCATATTTTGACCCCATATTCCCAAGAGGAATAAATGACACTAGTCTTTGTATCTTCTAGCAAGTTCTAAACCCTAAATTCACCCTTTCCTTTGTTGTCTTGGGGTTAAATTAAGATTTATTTC
>ML828028.1:30036-60389 GCA_009831015.1 Picea engelmannii | reverse complement strand
AATGGAAAACTCACCTCCCAAACCATCATGTACCTTTGTGGCTCTCCAACAACACTCTGCCACCATTGCGTGTGTAGCATCAAAGTGTCTCATGGATTCCACAATCATACACTCACTAACCTTCAGTTTCCATGTCAAATGGTGAGACTTATATGAGAAATCATCCACATCATGTTGAAGTGATACTCCATAAGTGTTCCTACCCAAATCAAGTGTGGGATCCACAAAAGAACACTCCCCGATATCATCTACACTATTATTATCATCGGTGATGTGCACCTCCTAAATAATATCAGTATCCAAGGGTGGATCATCTAATGCCAATGCCTCATTGCACTTAGGTGTATTCACACCCAAGTCATTGCATACCTCATGACAAGGTGATGATGCTACCTCCTCCTCATGACCTAATGTGGTATCCCCCTATCCAACCTATGGGATAATGTCATTACCCTCGTGGGGAAACTTTGATGATGTTCCCAAAGTTGCAGCTCCATCACTCTCATCACACACAACCGCATCATGGATGGGTATATGCTCATCCAAGGAGTCAACCTATGATCTTGTCAAGCCTCTATCCTGAAGTGGTGTTTATGCCTTACCAACTGTCTTGGATGTGGATCTGTTTTTCTTCTTCTTGAACCACTCTAGATGTTCTAACAGGGTTGTTATACTTCTTTTTTTCTCTTGCATGATTTGAAAAAATTTCGTCGAAAGCTCCTTTTGTGTCTTTATCTTTTCCAAAAATTGATATGTATCTACTGTCAACGTTGCCCTTCAAATCTCACAGCTACAAAGGATCATGCTCTGATACCATTGTAAGATACCCTCTATATATCCCTTGATTTTAGGCTATTTTTTTGAGTTTAAGGAGTTGTTATCACTGAGGTATTTCATCAAACAGTTTGCACCCAAATTGTTGTTAACGTAATCCTTGTAACTTCTTGCAATAGACAAAGCATTCGAACAGTTCCTAGATTATTTCCAATTATACCCAATGCAGAAATAGCTTACTGTAAGTGCAAAACACTACAGATAATGGATGCACATTTTATTAAAATCCATAAATTCATACACAGATAGCTCCAGTACTTTCATAAGAAAGATTACAATGGTAATTTCAGTTATAGCATAAGCACACAATTACACAGGCTGTAATAATTAGATAGAACCTGGAATTTGAGTGAGAGTATGAAATCTTGTATTGAGCTTATAAGAATGGAATAATATCTTCGATCATCAGCAATAAACACCTCAAAGTAGAGGTTCCATTCCTCTTGAAACGCCCTTAAATGTATATATAAAAATATGCAGCTACATATAGAGGAACCTAGCCCAAGCAATATGCCCAGTATGGGTGTTGGTATCCAACTAATCCACTGTGTAATCTTCGAGACTTATTGGCAGCTCTCCACAGTCCAACGATATGGAATAATATGCCTAGATTTGATGTGCGGTTCCACCTTCAACCAGAAGTTAGTTATCTCTATTCTTTGTGTCAACAAAGTCGCCCAGTTTAGAGATGAGACACCACCCAAAAGAAATATATGAGCAAGAAATAAGATAGTCTTCAAACAATGCAGGGAATAAGTAATATAAATATCTCAGGTGAGGAGAAAACGCCCAGTAGAGATATTCCTCAGCCCCCAAAGAAAATAGACCCCAAATTAGTAAAACTCAACCTGCCTCCAAATGCTACAACCATGCTACTAAGTAAACTCTCCTAGACACAAATTACAGACTCCAGCAAAGATAGAACTTGGCCAGCCAAAGGAAAAATGAGTTCCTCATGGAATAATTCGACCCACTTCTTTGAAACTCTTATCATCCACACTAAAACTCGTCCTTAGTAACTAAAATCGTCCACTGGGTGTGGCAAGTCGCCCCAATCAAATAACTCAATTCCTGAACAATATGAACACTGCCCAGTGATGAAAACTCTAACCAACTAATGCGCTATGAATAAATCTACAATGATCTCTTCCCCAAACTAGCTAGGGTGTACCGTTGCAACACCGAAACAAGTAAACAAAGAAGGGTTTCCAAAAACCCTAGACTCTTTCCTCAAGAGCTCTCAAAATATAATTTCTAAGTGAGTGAATGCAAGAATGATCACCAACTCCTCCTATTCCTCCCTTTTTATATACTTCTAACTTGATATTTTATTTCCTTCACTTATGAATTTGGGATAATAACCCCACTTGGATTTCGTTTCTGTCATTCATGTTCCCTTGATTATTTTCCTCTCTAGCCCACGGGAAATCAATTTGGCTAGCGGAATTCTCTCTTAGATATATTGGGAATATGGGGACATTAAAATAAACCTGTCAAACTTCAAATACCACTACCTTGGAGCTTTTATTAGGCCATACAAGCTCTTCTTCAACCTGCATACCAAATTATCCTTTCCTTTGACCTCATACCCTTGTGGTTGTTGCATATAAATCTCTTCCTCCAAACCCCCATGGAGAAAAGTTGTTTTTAAATCTAACTGTTCAAGATGCAAATATTCTACTGCCACAAGACTTAAAATAGTCCTAATTCAAGTCATATTAACAACATGAGAAAATAGTTCATCAAATCTATACCTTTCTTTTGTGCAAACCCCTTTACAACAAGTCTAGCCTTGTACCATTTTTTCCTCTTCTTCATCCCTCAACCTGTAAACCCATTTATTATGCAATGATCATTTTCATGCAGGAAAATGAACCAAGTCTCAAGTTTGGTTATTTACCAAGGATTTAATTTCCTCTTTCATGCCTTGCTCCCACTTCTTTTTAGTTTCTACTTGCATTACCTCTTCATAATTTTCTGGTTCACTAGAATCAATGAACAATAAATAATATAGTGGAGAGTATCGTTCAGGGGGTCTACTTAACCTGGTATATATTCTAACAACACTTGTAGGAGTTTGAGGTACATGCTTCTCATGTTGTTGTACATTTTGATTTTATGGTACCTTTGATATTTCTTTTTTAGTGATCTCATCAAGCACTATGTATTATGGTTTTTCTTTTTCTTATTTATTTCCCTGCAACTGATCTTTTTACATGACCTTCTCATTGAATATGACATATCTACTCCTAATGATTTCTTTATTTTCATAATCCCATAATCTATAACCAAAATCATTAACATTGTATCCAATAAAGGTACACTTCTTGGATTTTGCCTCAAGCTTTGTTCTATTGTATTTATCGATATGGACAAATGCTTCACAACCGAAAGTATTCAAAAAAGAATAGCTTACCTCTTTACCTATCCATTCCTCCTCTGGAATTCCACCATCCAAAAATATTGAAGGTCCTCTATTTTTAAAGTAAACAACAATATCTACAACATCTTCCCAGAACTGTAAGGGCAACCCAGCATTGAATCTCATACTCCTTGCACACTCCATGATTATCTTGTTCATAATTTTTGACACATGATTTTATTGTGGTGTTCCTGGAACTGTTTTGTCTCTAGGAATCCCATCGTATGAACAATGATCATCAAACTCCTTGTTGCAATATTCACCTCCATTGTCTAATCTAGGACACTTGAACATTTTTCCTGTCTCATTCTCAACCAAATCTTTCCATTTCTTAAAAGTATCAAAAACATCATTTTTTTGTTGAATGCAATAAACCCAAGTTTTCCTAGTTGCATCATCAATAAGAGTAACATAATAACGAGAGACACCAAGAGATGATACATGAGATGGTCCCTATACATTTTTATGCACAAGTTCTAACCTTTCACTCTTCTTTTCCTTTCTGACTCTGAGAAATATGACTCTCTTATGTTTTCCATAAACAAAGTTCTCATAGAAATCCAAATCAATGTGTCTAAGATATAGCAACACATTTATTTTGTGAAGTATCTGCATCCCCGTCTCACTCATGTGTCCAAGCCTATGATGTCATAGTGTTGTATCCAATCCTGTAGAATCTAAAGAGATAGAAGAGTCAGTATTACCAATACATAAATACAATGTACCTACCTTCTCTCCTTTTGCTATCACCAATGATCCTTTGGTGACCTTACACACCTTATCTGTAAATATAGATATAAAACCTTCACTTTCCAACTGCCCTGTTGAAATTAAATTTTTCCTTAGATATGGAACATGTCTTACCTCTTTCAACAAACATTGGTTTCCATTCTTTTGCTTTATTTATACCTTACCCATTCCAACAATTTTGCATGGTGCATCATCACCCAAATGAACCTTTCCAAAATCACCTTGACCATAATCTAGAAAATGTTTCCTATGGGGTGTGGCATGAAATGAAACCCCTGAATCTACTACCCAAGACTCGGAAATATTATCTATAGAAAGAATCAAAGAATCTTGAAACACATTACCTGTTACATTTGCTTCCTGATTTTTCTCTTGTTGTCCATCTCTTTGTTTCTTTGGAGATTTGTAGTCTTTATTCAGATGTCTTTTCTTCCCACAATTGCAGCACTCTATCTTTCCTGGTCTAGATTTGGATCTGGCCTTCCTAGATTTCCCACAGTTCCCTTATCCCTTTCCTATATCCTTTTGTCTTCCCTTGTTCTCCATGGTCAATGCATTACCTGATGTCTTACCCGTGCTTTTCCATCGCAATTCCTCGCTAAGGATAACACCAACAACATCATCAAATTTTATATTGTTTGAACCAAAGATAGAGTTACTTACATCCATGACCAAGCCATTCCATCTTTCTGGCAATGAGCACAATATTAGAAGAGCCATGACCTCATCATCAAAGACCAATTTTATAGAAATTAGTTGATTAGTAACTGTATTAAATTCATTTAAATGATTTGCAACAAACCCACCTTATGACATCTTCATATTAAATAATCGCTTCATTAGAAATACCTTATTGGACGTCGAGGGATTTTCATACAGTTTAGCCAATGCATCCATCAGCTCCATCCTTGTATTTTCTTTTGAAATATTGAAATCCATTGACGTTGTCAGGCTCAGTTGTATCATTCATAGTGCCTTTCTGTCAAGAACCTCCCATTCTTCGCCCTTCATGGTCATCGGATTTTTTTTTTATTCCTCCCAATGATAGGAATAGATCCTTTGATGTAAATAATATTCCATCTGCATCTTCCATAACTAGTAGTTTTGGCCATTAAATTTCTTGACCCTAAACTTTTCATCTTTCTCCATTTCTCCCACTCGAACCAGGAACCCTATTTTCCTACAAGTTACCTTTTGCTCTAATACCAATTGTTAGAAAATAGGATCGCGGAGAAATAAAATAAAATAAATGCGGAAATAAAACATAGAAGATACACAATACAATAGAGACACAGATATATGTGGTTCACCCAGTGTGGGCTATGTCCACCAGAGAAATTTCCAGGTCCTTCCTTTTTATTATCCAAGAAAAATGAAGGGATACAACCTACAACACACCCATTGTAACTTACTCTTCTTTCTCTCACATTCTCCTCTCTTAGCATACAATATTTGCAATAATACACAACCATAATAAAATTCCCTCATAAAAGAGGGTTTCATTCTAGGGAAGAAAACCCTAACATAACTTCTACCATCATATCTGTGATCGTATAATGAATGGTCTAGATTGACTACAAAATCACAATATTTCAATTGCAAAAAAAAAAAAAAAAAATCGGCCCCCTCATGGTCGAGGGACATGAATTGTGTATCCTGCAGTTTCTTTGGCATGCATATGAATTAGGAAAATAATCAGGCTCCACAACCAACAGTATGATTTAGCGCCTATGGACATGAATTCTGAAAAATGGTAAGTGAATGAGATGATAGTCTAGGTGAGACCACATTCCCAAGTGGGGATTCTATCATGAGAATCCCTAAATCTTTTAAATGTAGCTCGTTGAATATTGTAAGGGTTTTTATTCATAAACTTTGGTTCAAAAACATCATAGGTTAAATCAACTATGTTCTTAGGCTTAGAGGATTAGGCATTAGGTTTAACAAGACTTATAGGTTTCCTTCAAGTAGCCATTAAAACAAAAAATGAATGATAAACGACCAAAGGAAAGAACATAATTAGGAGATGCAAGCATACCCATGGGACTCTTTCCCTTTCAAACAGTCAATTGTACCTTTTAACTTTGAGTAATTGTATAGAGCATCAACAAGGTCTTCAACTACCTTTTTCAACAATGTTGATAGAATTTTTCTTTTGAAAATGAAATTCATTCCTCAAATATTCAATTATATAACTATATTGATTGCTAATTAATGATCATTTAATATCTTGGACAACTATTAGCTTATGGTTGGGTTTATTTCATCCACATGAATCGGATGCATCTACAAGCTCTTCCATCCTTTGAGGTTTTGTCGCAAAACCACCTTCAAGGTGGTAAGAACTTTGTGGGTGGTGATGATTCGTTTACAAAATGGTCAAATTTCACCCATGTCATCCACATGTCTCAAGCGTGGGTTTGACCTGTGGGTAGAATTTACTTAGTTAAATTCATTCCACCCCTACCTATATCACCTTGAAGTGTGACCTTTGGTTTTATAAAATTCACACCAAATTCTTCCTAGAATAGAGCACACTTGCTCAGTTTCGATGCTTTGAGATTTAAAATGAATCTTTTAATGGATCTGAAGTGGACTTCCCCTTACAAAACAAGTTTCCAATTTGACTCAGCTATTCTACTCGAGAGTCTTATTGAGTAAGCATATCATTGAAGGTATTCCACAGTCCTCTATTCTGAGGGGTATTTTTCATGCTCTTTGGTATCATGAAGGTAGATAAAAAAAAAATCAATCTTAGGCCTCAGTGGGTTAGGGTTTTTAGAATTTGCAAGATTTAGGATATTGATAAATTTATTCAAGTCAATGTACATCGAGAAGACACATTTTATTATCGATTTTGACTGGGAAATTTGAGGTAATTACTCACGAAAGAATAAAAACTCTACCATTTGGAAATGCGAAAATGGTTTTAAGATAAGCACAATGAGATTGGGATTCGATGTTATAGTTTTCAGTTGTTGCAGAGGATTGGTCTAAAATTTTATCAACACTCTTGCAATGGTCTTCTTACTCAACTGAAGCCAATTTAATCAAACAATTTGATGATATTGGATCACATGAAAAACTTATCGATTTCAGAGGCATTTCTCGAGCTAGGGATCCTATGTTGCTCAATATAGGGCTCCTCTATCTCCAATTTCACTCAATATAGGGCTCTTATGTCCCACTGTGGTCTAGGGTTGTCTCTCTCTAGAAACCATATGTTATCAAGGCTAGGGTTGTTGGTCCTCTATTGGTCGGGCTAGGGCTATCAAGAGCTGAATGCAGTGATCAGGTGAGGTGATATTGTGGTGAGGTGAGGCTAGAATGCAATCAGGTGAGGTAGGGATATAGACACGAAGGTTGGGAGATGAATGTGGTGAGGTATGAGGCGAGAATGCGGTGATCAGGATGAGGCCACGAGAGTTAACAATGGCTGTGATTTTTAAAATTTTGGTAATATATATTATATATAATACATAATATATAATTTATATAATTTATAATTTATAATATATAATATATATAATATATATTGTATACAATATATATTTTATATTTTATATTATATATAATTTACAATTTATATAACCAAAAGTTAAAAAATCTCAAATAAATTAAGAACATGTGTTTACTTCTTAGAGGTCACCAGTTCAAATATAGAGGGGGGGTAGGGTATGTATACCTTCGTAGAATTTAGCATTCAAATCAATATAACACTAAATTCATAGACTTTAGAAGTCAAATCACATAGATGATGACAATGTTAATTATGGTGATGACATTGATGACGACGACGATGATGATGACGATATGAAAATGACAAGTATGACGATTGTGATGACAATGATGACGATGCCAATGAAGATGATGAGGAGGAGTAGGACATAGACACTGTTTATTAACAGTGGTGACAATGATGATGAGTATGGTGATGATGACAATGAGCACGATGATGACTATGATGAAGATGATGATAATGAGCACGATGATGATGATGATGATGGCATTCCTATTATTCATTTATTTGGTGTAATAGATTTCAAGGTTAGGAATAAGGGTTGTAACAACTATTTTGGGACCATGTCCATTCCAAATTACATTAAGGTTTGATATTATTCAATTATATAAACTATTCTATGGACCTTGGAACACATGGTTCCTAGTCAAGACCCACCATGCACTTCCTCTAAATGGAACACTTCAACCAACAACTAGTCCAACATTCACTTTTGCCTTGAGGTCATTTCCTTGTTTATTTACATCACTCCTCTCCTCTTTGTAAAGCATCTTCAATTCGTCATCTATTCCTTAATTTATCTTCCAAAAATATTTTCATATTAGTGCCAAATATTGATCTAATAAATAATGACAAAGGGTCAAGTGGTTACCTTTGGAAAAATCGTGGTACAAAGCTTCTAACAATACTTCTTCCAAAATGTACCTATTTATGGCACTTTATGGGTACTATCCTCCATCCATCACATTACCTTTGATAGGGAAACCTAATTTTCAACCAGCAGAAGATCACGTAAAACACTATCAACATGTTGTCCATATATTGAAGGACAACTTGACTATAGAAAAAAATAGGATGAAACAAGAAGCAGATCAACATTGCAGAAAAAAGGCACTTTGAGGTGGGGTATTGTGTATCTTTGATGCTACAACCAACCAATATCCCTTAAGCAAAAAAATAAATACAACCCAAATATTGTGGTCCCTAATAGTGTCATAGAGGATTGGTAGTATGGGTTATAGATTAGAGTTTCCACCTTCGTCATGTATTGATCTCATCTTCCATGTTTCATGTTTAAAGAAGGTATTTTGTTACAATTTCCGAGTTCAGGGTATTCTTCTAAATCTTGATGAAGAGGGTACAACCATACTATAATATAAGTTATGTATTATCTTTTATTGGTCCTTGTTTTCTCTATTTTGCATGGTACTACTTAATTGGACTATTTTCTTGTCTATTCGGATATTTGCTTCAAAACATTTGATTTTATAGTGTGAAGTTAGTTAGTGATTATAACTTACAAATGAAAATACTCAATACAATAAAAACAAAATCACACAAAGAATACCTTAGAGAACCCAGTGTGGGAAAATTATAGCTCGAAATGGATTGTTTAATTCTTTTAATTATTAGGACAATTACATATTAAAAATCAATCAATTTGAGCTTCTATACTTGTGCCAATGAACTAGAGGCTACAAGAGTGAATATCTCCTCTACTCAACTACAATCTTCTCCACAAGTACCAATGTCAAAACTACCTTGTGTTGATATATTCAATTTGATCCCTCTATAAGTGCATCTTGGACATTTCCATGCATCAAAATATCTAAACCAATAAGTGGATGGACAAACCCAAAATGTTGAATCATCACTTTCCATCATCATTTATTGTTTTTGTATTCCACCCCTCAAGAATGCCAAGGGCCATTTATTAACATTTTGTTCAAGGGCCATCTCATTTGGTGTTTAAATACACAATGACAACTCCCTTGTAGCTACCCCTATTAATTGTAACACTACAGACCAATCCCTTATTAAAGATGCACATAGTGCACCTTACATCCACCTAGGGTTTGGAAAGGCTATAAAGTTACCAAAAATAAAACCATTAAATTTTACCTTATGATGTAGACAAAGTATCCTCAAAACTAGAAAAAATCCAACATATATCAACCATAAAATTGATGGAAAACATATGAATTTTTTATCGTCATGTGCTAATATAGCACAAAAGACATCAATTAAAAAAGATAAGTGTATTAAATCCCAACTCCCTAAAAAATGATTTGGGCCCAAGCATCATGTCCGGAAGAAGTTAACAAAGAGAAGCTACTTTCTTCGATGGCTCTTGGATCTTGTAGAAAATGAATAGGTTTGTATTACCACATAGTTTGAGGGCAGAGATGCAGGACCACTTGAGCACATAGAAATTACTAAAAAGGGGAAATATGAGAGTGGAGTTGCCACTTGGTTTTAGGGATAAAGCAAGAAAACTTAGGGTAAGACAAAGTAGGTGAAAATATGAGGGAAAGCCACTAAATTATTTATGATCTTATGATTTTGTTTAGAATGACAACCTAGGGCTATAAGTTATTATAATGGTAGATCAATTAAGTTTTACCAACAAATTAGAAAAGGAAATTGGAGCAACTCACTATGGTTAATTAATCAACAATTCATTTAGTGAGATAGAAGCCACAATGCTAGAAATGGAAATGGAAGAAGGAAGATAACTCACTTGGAAATCATTGTTGTTGATGATGAAGCTCTTTGCACTGAAGTGTAGAGTTGTGATAGTCCTCTAATAGTGATCCATGTCCAAAATGACGTGCACACTAGATATAACTAATAAACACTAGATCTACAATGATAAAGATAAAAAAAAAATATGCATAACAGATAGACCTAGCACCCTCACGGGGGATGATGCCTCCATTTCCCTAGCTATGTTGGAACCTTCCTTAAGGTGTTAGGGTTAAAACATACAAGAAATGAGTGGACGATATGAGTGGAAAATATTGTTGATTATGGTGGTGATGATGATGATGACAATGATCATGATGATGACGATGATCATGATCATGATAATGGAAATGACGATGATGATGAGGAGGAGGAGGAGGAGGACAATCATGATGAGGACGATGATGATGACCATGACGATGAATATGATGAAGAAAATGACGATGATGATGATGATGACAACTTCGACAATGATGATGACGATGACAATGATGACCACAACAATGACAATGATGATGATTGTGATGACTGCGACAATGATGATGACCATGACGATGACGATGATGATGACGAAGAAAATGAAGATGACCATGACGATGATGATGATGATTATGATGGTGATTTTTGGCACAAGGGCAGACCCAAGGTCTACTCCAAGAGCACACCAATAAGCCCTAGCTATTGGCCCTTTTCGGAAACACCTACGAAGCAGATGCAGTCTCACCCGAAGTAGAAATGGGGGGGTTGCAGGACAGATATTTCTACAACCAGGGGAATATCAAGTGGATCTTGTATAATAGCAATCACAATATTCATATATCATTTACCAGCGAAATCTACTCTTCACAGATCTAGATCTTAATCTAACATAGGAATGCAAATAACAGTATAATAATGACAGATATCAAAGCATATCACTCACATAACACAAGATGTACATGGTTCACCCTCTCTCTAGGGCTACATCCACAGAACTGTGTTTATGATATATTAAGATAAAGCTTATAGTTCTGATATGCGCTCTTGGCCAGTAGATCCTCTCTCTCTTTCTCTCTTTCTCTCCCCACCCCCCTCCTGTGCACCCGGCTGCAGGATCTGATATTCACACCCAACTTAAGATCTTACAATACCAGAAGGCTTCAACACTTCTCTCTCTCAGTACAATGACCTCTCACCACAATAATAGAGCTAAATTAAATGACAATAGCATACCCTTCTCTAGTACCAACCCGACCTAGGTCCTCTCGGCCTCTATTTATACATTATAGTCCATTACCAACAGCCTTAGGCCGAAACCTAGGTGTCTAAAACCCAACTTGGTCCTCTTTTTCCGGACTTCACCAGCCTATCTTTCCTTCCTTCTACTGCAGTGATCCAAAGCATCCAATGGTGGATTTTTCCACTTCCTGAGTCGTCCTAGGTCCATATTCCTTGTTGATCTGTCATCCTCGATCTCCTCATCCAACGGCTTGCTTTTCCACACTTCGCTCCATCTTTTATTCTCTTTTTCTCACTTCGACCCAGTGATAGTCACTGTGTCTCCCGTGAAGTTCGATTTTTACCTTTTCTTCCTTGTTCTCCTTTTCCTTCCATAGTTGAGGGCCAACAAGCCCCCAACACTCACCTGTGACTCCTCCTGAGGCACTTCAGATATGCTCCTTTTGTTTGACTTTGAATTTGGATTGCGCAGTGCAGCCTTTGATTTCTACTTTATGCCTCCTTCTCATCCTTGTGGAGATTGTATTTTCTGTGTTTGGTACCCAATTTTAACGACACCTAGTACCTAAACCCTTTTCCTCATTCCTTTACTTGGAGTTGTGAGGCAACTAGTTGTTATAGTACAACTTCAGTCGACTTCCATTCACCAATCTTTCTTTCCATTCTCCATTCAACATCTTCAGTTGCGCATCTCCTCCTTTTGTTATGTAGGCGATCTCATATGGTCCAAGCCAATGCATTCTGAACTTCCCAGGGTGTTTAATAAACTTACTTTCATATACCAGTACTAAATCACCTTGCCTGAATATCTTTTTCTTGATTTGTCTGTCGTGGTAGGCCTTTTCTCGTTCCTTCTGAACTTGTTGATGGAAGCCTGCAATGAATCTGTCTTCTTCTAGTCTGACTAACTGTGCTAGCCTCTCATGAACAGTGCCAGTATCATCCATGTGTGTAAATGTAGCAATTATTAAGCTTGGTACCAAGTACTCCATCGGGACAACAGCTTCAAGACCATAAACCAACTTGAAAGGGGTTTGCATTGTTAATTTCTTGCAAGTGGTTTTGTAAGCCCAGAGTACTGTTGGTACTCTTAAATCCAAGTCATCCATGTTCACACTGCAAATATTTGTCAATGTTGTCTCCAAGATCTTATTAAAGGCTTCAACTATTTTGTTTGCTTGTGGATGATAAGGTGTACTCTTCTGATGGTGGACTACAAATTCTTCAGTCAGGGCTTCAACTATCTTATTGATGAAGTGTGTACCTTGATCACTCATAAGGACCTTAGGGCATCCAAACCTGGTTATTATTTCATCAAATATAAAACACGTGGTTTTAGTTGCACTACAGTCTTTGACTGCTCTTGCTTTGGCCCATCTAGTCAGGTATTCTGTCACAGTGATAATATACCTTGCTCCTGTGTGCTTTCCTAGTGGGTTTATGGGTCCCACGAAATCAGTGGCCCATTTTTCAAATGCCTACAGTGTCATCTGTGGTGCTAATGGCATCTCATCTCATCAATATGGTTTTCCAATTCGTTTCCATACGTCGCATGCTCTAGTATATTCTTTAGCATCTCTATGTAATGTAGGCCACCAAAGGCCAGCTCGCAGAACCTTCTGCGCAGTTTATTTCCCTGTGTAATGTCTACCTCTGATGCCTTCATGAGCTTCTTGCAAGGATCATCAAGCACTATGTTTCCATAATGCATCTTCTTAGTATCTCATCAGGTCCTATTTTATATAGTTGACTAGCTATCATTGAAAAATCTGCAGCGCGCACCACTAGATGTTTTTTCTGGGAGATTGTATACTCACTAAGAGCCATTCCTATTGATAGGAACTGGACTATGTCTTTTAAGTGGTCATCAATATTTCTAATGGAGAGCAGTTGTGCATCTGGTAATGTATCCTCCAGACTGGTAGGTTCTTCGCCATGTTCCAATCTCGATAGGTGGTATGGGCCTTTGTTCATTTTTCCTAGCTTAACTATGATCTCAAAATCATACTCCTGAAACAGTAGAAACCATCTGTAGATTCGCCCCCCCCAACACTGACTTGTTGACTAGGTACTTCATCGTGGAGTGATCAGTAAACATTTTAAAGCGTCCTCCCAACAAGAAGTGGCGGAATTTCTGCAATGCATACACCATGGCTAGTCCCTCTCTCTCTATAGTGGTGTAATTAACTTCAGCTGTGGACAGCTTCCTGCTGGAAAATGCTAATGGATTATCAATGTCCCCTTCTCCAGGTTCTGCCAGTACTTCTCCTAATGCAATGGAGGACGCATCAACATGCACATGAAATTCCTTTCTCCAGTCTGTAAAGACTAGAATAGGCGCAGTTACCATCTTTTGTTTCAGTGTGTCGAAGCTCTGTTGGCATTCTTCTGTCCAACCGAATTGATAGTCTTTCTTTAATAACTTCTCCATTGGCGCAGTAATCTAAGCATATCCTTTGATAAATTTTCTGTAATATCTAGTATGTTCTAGCGCAGTGCGCATTTGTTTGACCAAAGTAGGTGGTGGCATATCAACTATAATTGCAATCTTGGATGGATCCACCAACAATCCTTGCTTTCATACAATATGTCCTAATAATACTCCAAATGGTGAGAAGAAGATGCACTTATTCAAATTTAAGTCAATTTGACACTGCCTTCATTTATCCAACATTATCCTTAGACATTCAATATGATCATCTTTCAAAAAACTAAAAACAGTCCAGTCATCAAAGTATGCTTCTAAAAATTTATGCAAAAATTCTTTGAATGCTTCGACCACCACCCTGGAAAAGATGGTTGGGGAATTATTCAATCCAAATGGAATTACTATGTATTAGTAGGATCCCCACTCTATAGAAAACATAGTCTTACGGTGGTCCTCCTTGGCGATGCGAATTTGATGGTATCCTGAAAATCCATCTGTAAAAGAGTATACTTCTTGGTCTCCCACGTTATCCAACACTTTGTCTATGAATGGTGTAGGGAAAGGATCATGTAGACAAGAATTATTTAGCTTTCTGAGATCTACACAAATCTTGATCTCACTTGTCTTCTTATCTTGCACTACCATGGGGCTAATCCACTCCGACTCCTCAACAGGTTCAATAATCCTCGACAGGTTCAATAATCCATGCTTCCAGCATTCTTTCAAGCTCAATATTTAGTTTTTCCTTGTATTTCGGGTTCAATATGTAGGGTCTTTTCTTGACTAGCTTTGCATTTGGTTTCAAAGGTATTCTCATCTCTCCCATAGGTCCTTTGATACCCTTCATATCGGTAAAATTGGTCAGGAACAAGTCTTGATACTCGTGCAATAATTTTGTAATTTTGTCAATGGTAGCAGCATCCCAGTAATCTCCGACATTGGCAAGATTTGGTGTCTCCTATGTCCCAATGTTGACTTTCTTTATCTGTATTGGTTGTCCAATGAATGGAAGTTCAACTCCTAGTCCTTCCACATCTCTCTGGCCTTCTGTTTCTATGATATTCACCTTCCTTGGGTCATCGTCTTTATCAGCATTAATGTTGTAGCAGATCTGCAGTTTATGGAAGGGCGCAATCCATTCATCCTCTTCTTTCTCTAAAGGGAGGTCAGATTCCTCCTTAAATACTTTATGTCTCACCATCTATAGTGCTTGATCTACTGAAGGAAATTCACTTTCAAATAAAAAGGTGGTTATAAAATTTTGGATCATACCTTCCCATTCTGAAGTGGCGAGGCACAGTTCTGCTTGAAGGTACCAGTTGATCGGGGTGGTATCCAGCGTATTGATGAATATGTGTACCCATTGTTCTCGAGGAACGTCACTCCAGGCCTCATCACAGCTGTGTACGTGGTCCTTTGGTCAGCTTCGACCTATGTATCTTACTTCGCAGCTTCCTACTTGTGTTGAAAACCACGTTGTCATCAAAGTTCGACATTGTGTCCAGTCTATGATGTTTCCCTTATGCATTCCCCACCATCTTGTTGGTGTGTCCTTCATGGCCTCATCCATTTCCAACAACCTCTATTGTGTTGGTACACTTGTCTCAAATTCTGATAAGAAGTTCTCTAAAGGGTTCAACCCATCAAATGTGGGCAGATTACTCATTGTTTTGCCAATCCAACAAACTTCTTTGGTTGGCCTAGCACATCTTCTTATAGATAATTCGTACATCTGGTTCTGTCAACTCTCCAATGATTCTTATGATTCATATGAACATGTGTTGTCACTTCGCTAGCTCAAATTTTCGTCAGTTGTAGGGTTGATATAATCCTGCTATCTGGTTGTTAATTTGTAGATGTTTTCCAGTTCAAATGCGTGGTCTTCTTCTCTTATAGGCTCTGTATATCGGGGACCCTCATATAGATATAAAGGTGCAATGACCCTAAGGCCAACTTTCTCAAATGTCATGCGTATTTTGTTTAGATCAACAACAGTAGAATTTCCAAAGGCCCAATCAATTCCTAACAATGTGGGGTAAGGGCAGTTATCGTCAACAATTTCAATTACCTCAAAATATGAAAAGGTTCTTACTCCATCAATGTCCACTGGGACATGCTCTAATCATCCAAATGTGATGATGGCTTGTTTATTAGCCATGCGAATCCTGATAGAGGAATATATCAGCTTGGGTTTTACCATCAGTGCCCAAGTCTACTTGGTCATGACGTTGACCTCCGACCCTAAGTCGAGGACCACATAGTCTATCTCATACTCTCCTATCTGAGCATTCAAGTGTAATTATTTATTTGTCCTTCTCCTTTTTCCAATTTGGTGCACTACCCTATTTAGTAAGGGGTCTATCTTTCCTAGCTCATACTGCTTGATTAAATTTTGTAATTCTTGTACGACACCTTTATCTTGAATTAACTTAACACAAGTGTACAAAAATTCCATGAGTTTTCTTACCTCTTTCCCTTCTATTAGCGATGCAGATGGATCAAACGCCTGAGGCATGCCATATTCTTCTATCTCTGGTTGTTTCTTTGATGAATATCCTTGAAATCTTCTAAACTCTTTTCTTGCCTCCTCGAATATTTGTCTTTCTTTCTGAGCATCGAACATCGGGGTCTTTTCTGTAGCTTTCCTGACTCTGTGGTCATTTTCAATCTTTCCTTGGGCTACTCTGTCTTCTCCTGTAGCAGCGCCTCCTCAAGTGATAATAGTGACTCTAGGTTATGCTCCACAAGGTTCAGCATATATTAGTTATACTTGTGGGTTCTTCTGAGGTCCTCATCTTTCCTGAAGTTTAGTCATCAGCACAGGGCATTCCTCTATGAAATGTTCGAATGAGTTAGAGTAACTACAGGTTGTACAAGGATTCTGACAATCCCTTGCCAAATGTCCTAGCTATGTGCAATTGTAACAGATTATGTGTCCTCAGCCTCGACCCATACCTCCTCCTCCTCCTCGTCCCTTGTACCCACCACGAGAATTGAATTTTTCTCTCCCCAAAGAGTTGTACTGCGGAGTGTTTCCTTCTTGTTGTACTTCACCTTGAATCTTGTATATGTCTCTCGGCCTTTCATGCATGAGATCATAAGCTCTAGAATCTCGATCATCATGCCCCACTGATTTGCAGAATGTACAATATAAGTTTGTGGGCATCTGAACATGCTTCTGCATGTAGTAGCACTCACTTGGGAGATGTCTATTTCTGCATACATCGCACCAGGGTAGGTTAACTTGTTTCAAGGGGTTCGGTGCCCCTGAGGCCAAGTACTCATGAAATAAGGGATAGTGTTCCTTATCATGGCCTTTAGATCTACATCTTACACACCAGATATCTTCCCTTTTGTATTTTCCCTTATCCTTCTTCATATCCTCGACCTATAAAGACAAACTAGTTAGTTGGCTCATGATCTGTCTAATGCCTGAGCTAGATTCTCCCATCGGTGTTGATTCAAGCTTCATGGCGATCTCCAAATATTTTTCCTATGATGCAATCTTCTACTGCATCAGAGGAACTCTTATGTGTGGTAATAGTGCAGCGATGAACCATTCATTGTTCTATTCATCGGGGATTTGAAAATTTAATCGACCTGTCAGGGTCTTGAATCTCTGGTCGAACTCCCAAACAGGTTATGCTACCCTTTGTTTAATCTCTTTTAGTTTTGTAATACATTGTGACTCTGACTTAGGTTTCTTAAAATCTGCAATTAGTGCATTCTTGATCTCAGTCAGGGGCTTAGGTTGTGCCAGTCCTTGGACCAATTTCATGTACCATCTCCGTGCGTGATCCCTTAGCGTAGTGTTGAATTCGGTTCACTTGATGGCTTTATTGGTGATACTTTTAATGTTCCATACGGATTCACATAGAAACCAATGCTGATATGGATCTTTAGATCTATCTCCTTGAAAGATAGGGAGTCTCATTTCTTTTGCCATAGAGCTGACTAGGCTTCTTGTCTGAGTAGATGTTGAGCTACTAGCAATAGTACTCTTAAGATTCTAGTGGTTTTGACTATTCTGACTGCTAAGTGTTGTTGGGACAATAGGAGGATTAACGTTACTTACTTCAGTAGGCCGTGAAGTTCCTGAGTTTTCTGGCTCGCTTTGGCGCAGTTCTTCAGCTTCCCCTTCTTTTGTTCTAGTTGGCTCTGGATGCTCTTCGCTGGTTAGATCTACCTCTTCTCCACTGTAGAAACCCTCCTCTTTGTAGTTTTTCTTAAACAATTTCTCAAGGTGAACCCCTCGGAATAATTTTCCACTGCGCGTGTGTCCTGCTTTTGTGTTTTTGTCGTTGTCCAAGATTTTGAACATTAGCCTTTTTTAGTTCGACCAATCTACTGTATCTTCAAGATGTGATTTTCATGAAAGAGCATCTTGAGTCTTAGCTTCATAAAGTGAAAAAAATTTCCTCTGGGTCCTTTGAAAAAGTATCTCTTAGCTTGGCTATATGATTTTGTTATGTCCATAGCAAACTCGATGATATACCCTCCAATGGTACTATCAAACCAATGATCTATTGCTCTGGATACAGCATTGTCAATTCTCTTGACCTTTTGGATCAGGTCTAGATCTGATCTCAAACTGTGTGTCAACTAACCTAGCCAACCACTCATGTAGCTCCTAATGGATTCCTCCAAAGAAGATCTCGTGAATGTCGGTGAAGATGTATCTTTGTAGCCAATATTCAGTACTCAGTTTAGGGTTCTTGTTTTGGGCTTCAGCGAAGTCCTTCTCTGGATCCTCTATCCACTTATGAATCTATATCTTCGATTGGAACCACCTTGACATTCCCTTAAAAATATTTATGTCCTGGCAATGGAACCATTTGTTGGCACAAGGGCAGACCCAGGGTTCACTCCAAGAGCGCACCAACAATCCCTAGCTACTGGCCCTTTCGGCAACGCCTGTGAAGCAGATGCAGTCTCACCTGAAGCAACGATGGGGGGGTTGCAAGATAGAGATGTCTACAACCAGGGTAATATCAAGGGGATCTTGTATAACAGCAATCACAGTATTCATACATCATTTACCAACGAAATCTACTCTACGCAGCTCTAGATATTAATCTAACATAGTAATGAAAATAACAGTATAATAATGACAGATATCAAAGAATTAATCACTCACATAACACAAGATGTAATTGGTTCACCCTCTCTCTAGGGATACGTCCACAGAACTGTGCTTATGATATATTAAGATAAATCTTACAGTTTTGATCTGCGCTCTTGGCTAGCAGATCCTCTCTCTCCTTCTGTCTTTCTCTCCCCCCCCTCCTTCTCACACGGTTGAAAGATCTGATCTTTGCACCCAACTAAAGATCTTACAATACCATAAGGATTCAACACTTCTCTCTCTTAGTACAATGACCTCTCACCACAATAATAGAGCTAAATTAAATGACAATAGCATACCCTCCTCTAGTATCGACCCGACCTAGGTACTCTCGGCCTCTATTTATACATTATATTCCCTTAACAATAGCCTTAGGCCGAAACCTAGGTGTCAAAACCCTAATTACCAAAACCCTAGGTCAACTTGATCCTCTTTTTCTAGACTTCGCCAGCCTGTATTTCCTTCATTCTCGTGCAATGCTCCAAAGCATCCAATGGTAGATTTTTCCACTTCCTGAATCGTCCTAGGTCCATCTTCCTTTCTAATCTGTCATCCTCGATCTCCTCATCCAACGGCTTGATTTTTCACACTTCGCTCCATCTTTTCTTCTCTTTTTCTCACTTTGACTCAGTGACAGTTACTGTGTCTCCCATGAAGTTCGCTTTTTACCTTTTCTTCCTTGTTCTCCTTTTCCATCCATAGTCGAGGGCCAACAGTGATTGCAACAATGAAGATGATGACCATGATGATGACAATGATGATGATGATGAAAATGATGATGATGATGATGATGACAATGATGATGATGATGATGATGATGATGACAACGAAAATGACCATGATGATGAATATGATGAAGATGATGACGAGTGCAAAAATGACGATGATGACCATGACGATGACAATGATGATGATAATGACGATGACAATGACAACAATGATGATGATGATAATGATGATGTTGTTGATGATGAAAATGATCATGATGGTGATGATGATGAAAACTGCGTCAATGACAAAGACGACGATGACCATGGAAATCTTGATGATGATAATGACGAATGCAACAATCATGACAATGATGATGATGATAACCATGATGATGACAATGATGATTATGATGGAAATGATGATGATGATGATGACAATGATGGCGATGATGATGAGGAGGATGAGGATAAAAATGTCGATTATGATGATGATGACTCCAACAATGACGATGACGATGACGACAACAACGATGACCATGACGATGATGATGATGATGATGAAAATGACGATGACTATGATGATGAACATGACGATGATGATGATGAAGACTGTGAAAATGTCGATGACAATGACCATGATGACGACAATGACCATGATGATGACGATGATAATGATGATGAATGACGATGATGATGACAATGATGATGAAGATGATGATGACAATGATAATGATGGTTGCGATAATGACAATGAAAATGATGATGATGACCATGGTGATGTCGATGATGATGATGATGATGATGACGACTGAAAAAATCATGATGATGATGATCATGGTCATTATCATGACGATGAGGAGGAGGAGGAGGAGGAGGATGACCATGTTGATTATGATGATGAAAATCATGATGACGACGATGATGATTAACCCATATAAATAAATACTTTAAATATATAAAATATATAACAATCACATAACTCCTACATTTCATCATTTTTGAAATATAATTGATCATCTAAGTCTTCATCAAGGTATACATCTGAATAATTGGGTTTGAAATAGATGTTGAAAGGATTGGCCATATCAACATCATCATCATAAAATTCATTTTCAATAATATCATTGTCAGTATAATCGTCAAGAACATTGTCATCTACATATGGCTCAACTTCTTCAACTTCTTCATCTGACGGTACATCTACCTCATTATGCTCTACATATTCTTATTATTCAATATCATCTTCTTCCGGTACATTATACTTTGCAGGCCTTCCTCTTGGATTATATCTAACAACATACAACCAACCTTCTTTACTTGGAACCTCTGAATAAAATACTTGCTCACATTGGCCTTGAAGAGCATAATTTTTTGTACCCATCTCAAACATCTATGTATTAACAATGGTAAATCCATTAGCATACTCGATGACATTTCTTTATATATCATGTTCAGTCATTTGTAACCTGTACAATTTGACCTCGAACGGAACTAACTTGAATATTATTTCAATCAAATACCCATAGTATCTATTTTCGGGTATTGTTGGATGCATGTCACTTGTAGAGGAAACATTAGTGACCTGAAAGACTACAGTTATCCCAGAATCATAGTTTTTCTTCTTATCATTCAACTTTTTGATGTGAAATTTAAGACCATTGCACCACATAGCCTTGTGGTGTTTCAACTGCAATATGCCCCACACGTGAAAAATGCATATTGTTCAATGAATAAACATGGCATTTAGACTTAGTAAAACTTTATAAAAGAAACACACCATGACCTATATTAATATAATGGAAAATAACTAAAACATGATGTGGGTGAATAATATTCTTTCCTATTTATCTTTTAAACCATATGCTAAATCAATTTCCCTCTGAGTAAGATTGGTATCTTGTTTACGATGAACTTATTTAAGCAAAGTAGCCACCCATTCCCATGATAACCTACCATTACATTGTATATTAAATCGATCTATCCATACTTTCATCCAATCAATATTGTTTGTGATGTATAAATGTGGTGCATCCCACTCTCAACCAATTGTGTGAAAAAGGAATAAAAAATAGTAATTAGAGTAAAGATTAAATAATAAGTGTTCATGGAAGCTAAATAAAACTTAAATAAGTACAATATAAAAATAAATCAATATTAATGCAAATTATTATATATCTATACCATCTAATTACCTTTCAATTCCCTCATTATACCTTTCCTGACCAAGACCTCCCCTTCAAAATTTTTAATGGAATTCAGATCCCAAATCTGAGGCATCTTCATGAGTTTTTCTCCTATTTTAGGAAGATACTGACTAATATACACCAAGGATTGATATACCATATATCCCTCCACCATAGATCCCTTGGGACGTGCTCTCTGTCTAATGAAATCTTTTAATGACTTCAAGTGTGTCTCCACCATCCACATTGACCTTGTGTGTATAGGTCCACACATTTTTATCTCTTCAACTTGGTGTATGAGGTAGTTTTCTTGTGCATTGAAAAATGTTAGTGGCGGATATTTTTTCATTTCACACATTAGCCGAGGAATTTCTCTCCTCCAATATTTTATATATTCTTTATGTATTTATTTAGATGACAAGCACCTACACATGATCTAATAAATCAGATCATAGGTTTCAACAACAACGTCATATATATATTGAAATTAAAGCAGATGTCGACAAGTTGAGAAACAATGATTTTTCATATAAATCATTAACATTTACCTCATGTATTTTCCAAGATCATATATAATTGTTTTTGAATTGTTGTCAAAGATTTCAGGTAGAGATAGAGGTAGAACATACTGTAACAACAAAGAGATCATTATTTTTTAGGAAAGGAAAACCATATTATAATACTAAAAATTTGTATATTTACCAATATAGAAATCTACGTCCAAAATAATTACCTTAATGAAGTTATTTCAATCATGATTTTTCACCCCACTAAATTCACATTTCTTCGTTAAGATATTCTTTATGTTTGAAGAAAATCCTATGGGAAATTTAATTTTCCAAATGACCTCTTGTACAACATCACTTTCCTTCTCTGTAAATAACCATGGAATATTATTTTGGTGTACTCCATTTCTATTTGAATAAATCACACTTTGCAGTGCACGATTGGCTTCCTAAATGTCAGTACAAATTTTGACAATTTTTTCTTTCTCACTCCTTCCATCTACAATTCTCCACAACGTTTTTGTTACATTCTTCCTTATACACATTGTATCAAACAAATGAGATATGTGTAGTTTCTCATAGTAGGGAAACATATTGAATTGTACAGGGTAACTTTTCATTCCTCATGGAAGCTTCCCATTAATGCCTTGATGACATTTATGAAAAATAATTAAAGAGATTAAATCAATAATTGTTATATACAATAAACAGAATTCAATACAAATTAAAATAGTAATACATTAATATATATGAAGACACATATACTAAAGTCTTACCTTGACGATTTATGTTATATTCCAACTTCCATAGGAAGGGTGTCATTCTTCATGGTTTTATTTCAGTCTCTTCTTTCAAATTGAAAAGATGTTTTTTTGTAGTTCGATACATATGGTTCTTAGGGAGGAAGGTCCTATACTCATCAAATACTTCCTTTCCTAGACTTCTTGAACGATAATATTTCATCCTAGGACCACAAACTGGACATGCAAATTTACCCTTTGTTTGATGACCTACAAGATTATATGGATTAATGTCAGTATTATTTATATAATGAGGAATTGATATTTAAGAAGCATGCATCATATTTTCATAAAATTATATACTATTAAAGTGCATCATTATGTCACATACCACAAAAATGTGTTATCCCTGGGGCATCATGAATTGTCCATGTAAGTATTCCATGGAATTGAAATTGTTTTTCCCTATTGGTCTAGAGATGTCATACATAGTGATGCCAACCCATAACTTTATTATCTCATAGACAAGAGGCTCAATATATACATTCATATATTTCACTTGGTAGTTACCTAATTGGGTGAAAGTACACATAATTACTACCTTGTATATATATATAAGTAATTATGCAACGAATAACAAAAAAAAAAAAAAACTTTCAAACCAATTTTGTAAACAAATACTTAGACCATTCATTGCCAACATTGTGTGCTCCCTCTTTATTGACATCAAAGGAGGAATGTTATTTTTTATAACAAAAATAGGCCACACTAAGTAAAAATACTTGAGCTCACCAAATGGATTGACACCGTCAGCTTCCAATGAAAGCATAACATTATGAGGTTCTTCTTTAAAAATTGGCCATCTTTCTTCGATGTTCCTAAATGCAGAACCATCTGCAAGAATTTGAAGAACACCATATTCACTTCCATGTCGTGCATGGTAATCCATAAACTCTACAATGCTTTGGCACCTAAACAATCATTGAAAATGTGGAATTATTGGAATATGACGAAGAACCTTTCCAGGCACCTTTTTGGTTACTTGATCGGTTTGACATCTACTAATTTGACATAGCGAGCATTTAATTTCCGATGCATATTTTCCATAACATATAATATGATCATCCAGACATGCATCAATAGCCTGATACTCCATTCCAATATATTTCATAATGGCACACATCTTTCGTTATGTGCGAGGTAAATTATTTGACGGTGGTAAGAAAAAATCACCTGACAATCTACAGCATAAAAAATAAAAAAAATAAAAATAAAATAAATAAATAAAAATTTAATGTAAATAATGGTAATAAAAAATATTGCATCCTTAATTTACACATTAATTGACACTAAAAATAGAGAAAAATAAAGTCGACCTTTACGTATAATATGTGGCGAATTATATTATGTACCTTAGGATCTGTGTGAGACAAGTGTTTCACAAACCATTCAATACCTTCAAGTTCACCAACAACAATATAGCAGAGAGAATATTTGTTCTTGAGCCTTCATAAAGAGGTTGTTTTTCCTTCTCAAGAAGAGGTACATCATAAATACCATCATCGTTTTCCTCATCGATAGGAGAAAATATGTCCTGGATCAATCTATTTGTCCCATCATCTAGATCAACAATATTATTGGTGTCATCTTCTTCCATAGGATTGACGTGATCTTCAATATTCATATCATCTTCCACATTTTTGTACAATAGTATTTCTACTACTACTTGGAAGATATTTGTTCGGTGGCAAACATCTAGGAGGATTTGTCTTTACAATTACAAACAATCAATAACATTAGTGTATATAAAAAATATTAAAACAAAAGAAAATTTTATAAATAAAATCAATACAAAGACATATATAATGAATAACTTACGATGGGACGAAATGTATGCCCCCCTTCACAATGCCCATACATAAAACAATGTATTTTAGTTGTTTTCCTTACAAGTGTTATTATTTTCAAGCCCTTGCATTGATTGCAAGGGCAATAAAATTTCTCATCACTACCGACATGTGTCTCCCATCCATCCCTTAACCCAGCAACCGTCCTTTGACTCTCTTGAGTTGTTGGCATTGGGATTTCCTATATTTACAACAAAATCCATTGAAAAAATATAAGTACATTAATATACGAATTATATATTCTTACAGTACAAGTATCATCGAAGTAATCAAAAACTAATCAAAAAATCAAAACCATACATTTTTACCACAAAAGTTCCAAAACTTGACTATAAGCAAGTAATAAAATAAAACAATAAAACAGAACTACACCAAGACAAATTGTATAGTAATTAAATGGAATTGAGTAGACATGTGCACACCTATTTCCTAGGGAAAAAATTGTGTTCCCAAATGAAAGAGGGTCTAAGGGTTAGGGATCCAATATGGGTATTTAAAAAAGAGACGAAGTAATATTAAAGATTTGTAACCTTCAAAGTACAAAATCAATGTTATGCAAATCAAGAATTCGATTTGAGGCAAGAAGCACATAGCAAAAAGACTAATAAATCATGCAATAAACAATGAGCGTAAAAATGTTTTATAATTGTTGCACCTACAACAAAATAGTCCAAAACACTTTCCTTCATCAATCTTATGATGAACGTTGACTATGTCAAATTTGACCAAGTCAATGAAGTCAATGACCATTAAACCATTTTCAAACGGGTAGTTGGAATCCTCTGTGTTCATCAATAGATCGACGAACTATCCGCTAGGTTCATCAAAAGAGTGAATTATATAGTTTTTCGTCGAAATTTTGGTGTTCATCGAGGCGCCCATAAATAAAAAATAAAAAATAAAAAAGATTAATATTTTAATATTTTGTCATAATTTGTGACGATATGATTGAATTTATCCTTATCGTCTGAAATTTTCATCGAATTTTGACCCCATATGTAGTAGTGTATTGTATGTGGATGATATGTTGATGATAGGAAATGACAAGGAGATTATCCAAGATGTGAAAACTCAATTGTCCTCTAAATTTGACATGAAGCATCTTGGTACTGCAAATTCAATTTTGGGCATGGAAATTAAAAGAGATTGGGAAAACATGAAACTCTGGTTAAATCATAGGAAATATGTTGACACAATAATGCAAAGGTTTAATATGTAGGAATCTAGACTGGTCATGGTTCCTATTCATGTAGGTGTAAATTTATTTGTAGATTAGTGTCCCAAGACATGGGAAAAGGGAGATGACATGTTTTGTGTTGTGTATGCTAGTGCAGTTCACAATTTGATGTATCCAATGATCTATACTAGACTAGACTATTATGGGATTATTTATCACATGGATCTTATTGAATTCACAGCAAAATATCCCTAGGATTATCCTAGGAATCCTAAACAGAAAGGGTTCTAGACTTCTAATGGTTTTCCTAGATATAGATCAAAACATATAGATTCATAATTATCATAAAGATTGGTGTAGTTTCCATACCTTTCTTGAGGTGGTCCTTCATATCTCCTAGTTTTTGCAGTCCTGAAACTCGAGCTCCAAGCTCCACAACTTGCTTCTTGTATACAAAATACAAGAAAAACCTTCTCTACCTCTCTACTTTGGATTAGAATCCTAGATCTAATCTCATTTCTAATCAGATCTATAAATGAATCAATCAAATCTAACATTCATCAATTAAACACAAATTATATGGGGGGAAACCAAATGATCTATTAACAAATGAAAGAGAAATACATCAAAACATATGTTAGTTATTGATGCTTCCTCACTTGATCTCCTTGCTCCTTGATCCTCCTTTATCTCCTTGGTCAGGCTAGGCTTCACTGACTTCTGGATGTGGTAGATGGAACAAGTACCTCTACAATTGAACAACATAACAATGCTCTAAATTCTTCCTCCTTTCCCAAGGCTTTCCTTTGTTGTATATCTCTTAGGAGGAGTTTTGGGAGAGCTTATAGATATTATAGAGACCACTAGATACTTGAATGATGTGGGTTCCTAGGCCCTTTCCACAAAGATACAACGCATACCTCACCTATCACCTTGTAACTCTTTGAATCTAGAAGATTTATAGAGCCTTGCTTGTTGATCCACTAGCAACTAGTGAGTGTCCTCATTTGTTGTCTACTAGGTGTCCAACTAGGATCTCCAAAAATGGGCAAAAGATGTATTATGGCTTCTATCCTCTTATGGATTCTTCTCTGGCTTATAGGGTGGAAATTAAGGCTATAATATATTCCCCCTAATGTGTGAGGTCACGAAAGGAATGGATGGTTGAAATACATTACAATAAAATAGTGTCCATGTGAGGCAACGTGAGGAGAGAGTAAAGGAGTTTTGGAAGTCAAAGAATTCCTACAATCAAACACCAAGGATGAGAGTATAAATATACCATCACCTAGGTAGACATACTCAGAATATGAATGAGCATGGCTTCCAAACAATAAATTGTAGATCCATGATATGAAATGCTAGACCATGTCCACGAAAGAACACATATTTGATCCATGTCATCAATAAGACCATATCCACGAGATAATATAATGTGTATCTACATCATGAAATAAATCACAGCCACCATAAAATACAAAGTGGATCTATGACACAACATATAGATATCAAGAAGACAACGAGAACTAAGGGAAATGCCCCTGAAGTATTCAAAGTACCCATACACAATTGATACTCCATCACAACTTGGGAGGGGATGTTGTAAAAGAATGATATGACCCCAACCCAAGGTCTTTGTCCCAAACCCCAATGGTACAAATCTACAACATGTGAATAGATGAGCTGATGTTGAGCATGGTAGAAACCGTTTAATTACCGTTCATTGATATATACCATTAACATATGTAAGGGAACCCATCGATGATGAATATGGACCCCAAGTTACCTAGTACAATCTAATGAGTGTGAATAGATGAGCTAGTGTCGAACACTCATAGAATCAATCAATCAGGGGTCAATGAGGTAAATCTATTGTCAATCACAAGGAGGTTTGTCACTGAGGACTGCAAGCTCCAAGGTACTAGTTGGTTTCTATATCCCTCTCCTAGATAACGTGTTGAAGTTGATAGGAATAGATCTATTGAAGGAGGGACTTGATGTATCCCCCATCAATTGACACAAAACATACACCAAGATATTATGTGAAGAGAGAGTATCACAAAGTACAACTGACACAGGGATGGAAAACTCATAAAGTCAAAAAAATAACAAATGGTTGACTCAGGATTAAACTTCCCTTGAACATATAGCACAACACAATGGTGACTTGCAATCAAGACACAAGAGTTGGGTGAATATAATGCAACAATTCAGGAGGCATTGAAGCACTCTCCATGATGACTAGAAGAGTAACCAACCAGAGGATTATATCAGACTCATATTATTGGAACGACTCCTAGGAAAACTAAAACCCAACTATATTATGAGGACTCAAACAAGTGCCATATTCAAGGGTGACTCAACTGACGCTTACATTTTGATAATAGATAAATGGTGAAAGAAACCCCACTCTTTTTTATTCTTTTGTATTTTTTGCCTCTTTCATGGTTTAACGAGCGCAAAAGAGGAATAGAATTATGCTCTAAATCCTTCATGGTTTAATGAGCATGAAATAATGACACAATTATGCTTGGTCTCTTTCATGGTTTAATGATCACAAAAGAATGATGCAAGTATGCTCGGTTGTCTCTTTTATGTGTCCTTTAATGAGTCTAAAAAAGAGATAAAGAGAGACATTTGGTGTCTCCTCTATCCCAATGAGTCTAAAAATGGAGGCCAAATAATGCAAGAGGTGGATGGTCAAGGTTATTGTTAGTGTAAATTCTAACCTTGTACAATATCTACTGCAAACTGATATTCAGAAAAGAATAGAAAAGATACAATGGAAAATACAAACATTACACAACGATTTTTCACCTGGAAACCCAAACCGGGAAAACCAGCATATATTATATTCATACAGTGTGTTACATTGTTTACAATACAATATACATATAGGAGCCAGCGGTATCCAAAACCCTAACACAATGACCTGGATTAGTCCAAAACCCTAATTCCTTAACCGGAAATAGAAAACCATCGGCAAAAAACCATGTGCCAAAAAACCACCTAATATCATGTGGTCCGGGAAATATGTCGTCCCGGAAATATGTCGTCCCGAAAAAAAAATATCGAGGGTGCTGCCCCCCTGCACCCGGCGCAGGCGCTCAAACACTACTACTCGTGCAAATAATATAACACATACCCAACATTCTCCAACTTGTTGTTTTCTTTGCACACAGGGGGTTACAGGGTTACATAGTCAATAATCCAAGGCAACAATGCCCATGGATCCTCTACACCAAGAGAACTTCTCAGTGCTCAAAGATTTTGTTAATGAATCTGCAACATTCTTCAAAGTGTCCACCTTCATCAGTGATACTTTATTTTCTTCAATCATGTCTCTTACAAAGTGATATTGAACATTAATGTGCTCTGTCTTTGAATGATAAGCAGGCTTCTTTGCCAAGAAAATTGCACTCTGACTGTCACACTCTATCCTTACAGCTTCTTGTACCAACCCAATACCTGAACACAATATTTGTAACCATATTGCTTCCTTACTTGCATGAGTGGCTGCCATGTATTCAGATTTTGTAGTTGAAAGTGCCACTACATCCTGTCTTTTGCTCATCCAACTTATTGCTCCTCCAAACAGGTTAAACGCATACACGCTTGTGGATCTCCTACGATCCAAATCTCCATCCCAGTCTGCATCCACAAAGCCATGTATTACGACCACTCTGTCCAATATAGGTCTTCCTTCGTAGCACAATCCATAGCTAGCAGTGCCACGCAAATACCTGAAAACCCTGTTTACTGTTGTCCAATGCTCCTTCCCTGGTTTTGACATATACCTGCTCAAAACTCCCACTGCATGTGCAATGTCCGGTCTAGTACAGACCATTGCATACACAAAACTTTCAACTACACTTGCATATGGAACATGAGACATGTCCTCCTCTTCTTCATGTGTCTTGGGACACTGATTCGCAGATAAATTTACACCAACAGGAATAGGAACCTTAACCGGTTTACATTCTTGCATATTAAACCTCTGCAATATTGTCTCGACATATTTTCTCTGATTTAACCAGAGTTTCCTCCTTTTTTGATCTCTTTTAATTTCCATGCCCAAAATGAAATTT
>ML828026.1:149069-161996 GCA_009831015.1 Picea engelmannii | reverse complement strand
TTTTGCTACCTTGATTTTATTGCTGGGTAACAATGTTTCTTCCAAAGGAGGTTCATGAGCTTGACCCCTTTGAAGGATTCTTTTAGGTTGGTCAGTTGAGGTGGTCTTATTTTTTGATCTTAGATTGTATTTGGGTTGAAAATTAGCCACTATCATTTATGTTTCTGGTTGAGATATGCAGAGGTCGGGATGATCACCTTATTCATCTTCATTAGAAGGTTGAGAGGTATTTAAATATTTCTTATAGTCTTCCCTGGTCAAAAATTACTGGGAAGATTCATCACCGAAACACGTGACTTCATCTTCCGAATCTCCAAAATCTTGGAGGTCATTTGCTCCTATAAAATTTTCGTTTTTTAGTGGAGCTTGTATTTTTTGATCTTCATTCTTTATTTGCCTTTGTTGATTTTGGGGATTTGGGTTTCTCCTGAAGTCCTTTTTGTTAGAAGAATCAACTTTAGCCTGATCCAACTCCATCCTAGAGATTTTGTTAGATAGTTCTTTAATTATTCGGGCCATATCATCTACTCTTTCATCAGTATATCTATTTGACCCCGAAGGACCCGCTGGTTCCCTATAGCGTCTATTTTCTCGGTTGACTGTTTCTACTTTAGCCTTTAACTTGCCTGAAGCCATCATATTAGATTCTATTTCGACAGCATCGTCTTGCATTCTATTTAGGGTGGCTCCTCTTCTTTCTCGCAAAAGTAGGGAAAAATCAGGTTCGAAAGCTCCCGCAAAGGTTACTTTGGCTGAGGGTTTGAAAGGTTTAACAATGGCTGGAATTTTATTATACAGTTTGTTAAATCTCAGAATAAATTCCATAACTGTTTATGAGTTCTTTTTCTTTAGAGACCCAAACTCGGTAAGGTAATATAAGTGATCATTCTTCTCTCCCCATTGTCTGAGGAAAGCATCTTCCAATGCATCATATGTCCGAATAGAAGCTGCAGGAAGGCTCCTAAACCAAGTTCGGACCTGTCCTTCAAAGGTCTATACAAGAAGTCTCAAATAAACATCCTCGTGCTCAATACCACAGATGTCTGCGAACTGGTCAAAAAAATTTATATGCTCGACTGCAGTTAGATCTCCCTCCCCAGTGAACTTAGGAAGATTTTTTATGTAGTTGTTAGGTAAATCATGGAGGTGAACGGGTAAAACTAGGGGAGCGTATCTCACTACTACTTTTGCAAATACTCTGGGAGGAGGGAAATTCAGTTGTCCTCCAACTCCTCCTCCGACGCCTGCCATCGACTTGGGAGTAGGAAATGAGGGTGTAACACACTCTTTTGAATCAGGTGAAACTGGGAAGTTCTGTCGAAGAAAGGCTGGTATGTCGAATGACAACGATCTTTCTAAAGGACCTTTTCCCTTGTTTATAGATGGGAAAGTCTGATGGATCTCACTCCTAAATTCAGAGTAGTTTGTTTTCGGATCTTTGGTATCAGACAGAGGGTTGCAGGAAGTGGGAGGTTCTGAAGGGCATTTAGTCTTTAAAAGTGGGTTTTTGGGCTTATAAACTGTAGCGGTTGCCTCAACTGAGCCTCTCGCTCTTAAAAAAATTTCAGGATCATTAACAGGCATAATCATCTTTCCATCCGGGTTCTATCTGGTATTCTTTCTACCAGACGCCAGTTTGTGTTTCAGTGGAGTCGCCAAGTGAAAGATTTTAAAAAATCCTTAAAACTGTGTGCACTCTATGTTCACTATCAAAGAGTAACACTATCCACAAAATAGTTTGTCGTTTTCCCAGGGAAAAGATTTCGTAACTTCGGTCCCCAGCAACGGCGCCAGAAAGATGTTGTTCCAGAGTCTGTACTTAAGGCTTAAAAGTATAGTGTCAAGGCATCCGAAAGTATGATAAAGGTATAGGAAACTAATGAAGATTTCTACGTTCTCATTGTCTAGCTTCCAACTGTTCCTGGGTAGTAATATCTTGTTCAATGGCTGCCCATGAACGTTCAAGTTCTTCCCGGGTGTTAGTAGTTTTAAGGATTGTATCGAAAAGATTTAGAGCAATATGTGTTTGATTAGATAGTCTGGGTTCAATATTTGGTTGAGTTGCTGTTGGAACAGTCATTGAGTAACATTACCAGTAAGAAATGATTTAAAGAGAGATTTCAACGATGTTTCAATTTTGGTCGAAATAAAGAGAAATTTTTTGCATGAAGAACAAAATAGGGATGAAAACTGAAGGCCCTTTCCCGTAACTGTATTATTTTTTATAAAAAGATGTGGGGGTGAGAGAAAAACATTTAGCTGTAGATAACGTAAGGTTCATGACAATAGAAAACTCACACATACACAAAAGAAGAAATTATTATAGAAATAATTGACATAGTGTAAACAAATATATAATTCTATAAATGCAAATTGGTATTACACCCGCTGATAGCTGGTGCAGAGGAAAGACAATAACCAATTACAGAAAGATGAAATCCCTTTACTATAGTAGTGGTCGTACTAAAGTATAGCGATATACATCAATTATGAAAAGTAAAATGAAATAAAGCATGAAACATCAAGAAAACAAACTTGTAACACAGTCGGGACGGAATCGGGAATCTTCAAATTTGCTTGTATTAACTTCTCAGAATGAAAAAAACTCTATTACAATCAGTCCCAAAAAGGTCCAACCCTTTCTTCTTCTTGTTGTGATCTATTTATACAAAATTTTCCCCTCGTTTAGAAACTCAACAATTTCATAAATTCAGTTACAAACGAGATGATCGAAATCACTCCACCTCTCCTACTCTATTTTCAAAAAGTGTCAGGTGCTTGTCTTTGCGTGATTCGGTGCATATGATACATTTGTCCACAAACTGGTATACAAGCTGCGAAGGTTCCGCTTGACAGCTGGGAGGAGTGAAATCACTCCATCTCTCCTACCCTATTTTCAAAAGGTGCCAGGTGCTTGTCTTTGCGTGGATTCGGTGCATATGATACATTTGTCCACAAACTGGGATACAAGATATGAAGGCTCCGCTTGACAACTGGCCTCAACAAAATAACATTCTCGGGATAACTGTGGAAGCTTATCGCCCATTTGGGTATCAATGATGTCAAGTGCACTGAGTTGTGCGCTAGGTTGAATTAAGTGTTTATCAATTTGAGTCATGTCCACTTTGTCCGCCTTAGAGATATCCTCTAAATCTCTCTCATTCTTCTCCTTCAGATCGAGGGAAATCTGATCTACATCCATTTGCCTTAACGTTTCTGAGTCACCTCCACTTTCCATCCCTAACAGCTCACCATCTATAGCATTGAAGGCTCTTCTAATGAATTGGTTACTTTTTGGGCCTGTTCCTTGCTTAAGGTAATATTATGTTCCCAATACTTTAACAAAATATTAACTCTAGTTTGTTCAGTGATGGTGAGTCTGGGAAAACCTGCTGAAAATATGTTGTTAGTAGCTATCACTACCTCTTGAAAGACGACGCGAGTAGCCTCTGTGTTCCTTTCTTTGACAGTCAGATTCTCAGAAATCCGATGCATTAACAGGAAATCTTCTCGGATCACTCCCACTTTGTCTAGCAGACTCTGTTGTGCAGAAGAGATCCTACTCCGAATATCAATAGCTCGGGATTTGAACCCCTCGATGTCGATCACCCTGCTTTCAGTGACCTCTAACTGAGCCTGCAGCTCTGTGATCATACCCCTTTGCTGACCCGACTATATCCGACCATCTCGGATCACTGAATTCGCTTGTTCCAACTTGGTTTTTAGGACTTCTATTTCCTTTTTATCGGCCAATCGGGCCAGTTCTATTTCTCCACTCACCTGACTCTTAGCGCTTTCTGCCGCCGAAGATACTCGGGCTTCGAGAGTCTTGATCAGGCGATTATTTCTTTTGAGATGATTTTTCAACATCCCAACCGAGAATTGATTCGCCGACACATATGCTCCTAGCATTCCTGCTATCTCTGTGGTGAATTCCTCACTCTTTTTATTCTTTCCATCTGTCATCACTTTGAATTTTTTAGCTGTTGATCCTTCATCCTGGTAGAACTCTCTTTTCACAACTGCTTTCCTCTTTTTGTCAAAGAAGAACTCATTTGGGGGAAGCTCTTCCGCTCTAATAGGCATTATCTCCTCACCGAAAATCCATCCCTCTTCTATATTCCCTTGCGTCGACTGCAAAGGGGTGACAGAAATGATGGGTTGCCCGATTTTCTTCGCCACCTTTCCTAGTGTGACGAGTGAGTCCTGCTCCTTCAGAGGATCAGAGGTCTTCATCTCAGTCTCTGGATTCTGAGTTTCTGGCGGGTCTGTGTTTCTTACTTCCACCTCTGGGCTATGTTCCTTGGGCGGGTCAGTAGTCTCTTCTTCTTTTTCGGGATTATTCTCATGCTCCCCTGCCTGATGTTTTTCGGGGTTAGAAATTTGCGTCTCAGAACTTTCAGCATCCTTCTTTTCATATTTGGAAATACCTAAACCTCCCAGCACAACGGGGAGACATCTTTTCCTATGCTCTTGAAACTTTAAAACAGAGGGCGTGTCCTCGGGTGCTAAAGATCTGATCCGAACTAGCACTTCCCCATAGGACCTCGCCCCTCGGAAAATAGCATCCGAGGGTGAACACTTGTGTTCAAACTTCTTCAACCCACAATTTGACAAATGGGTTCTTACAATTTTCTGAGGGTCATGCTTTTTATACTCAATAGAGACCAAACTCAAGTCTTCTAAGGTTGCAGCCTCAGCTTTAGCATGTCCAAAATCCAATAAAGAATAAGAATTTAGCCGAACGGGGAAAAACGACCATACCTTCTTCGATGATGCTTTGAGCTCTTTACTCACTCCGCCAATCATTGTTTGTCGGGTAGTCTCGCAATAGGCCAACTTGTCGGGGATGAACAGTGGTAGCGCAAGCAGGGGAACAGTAGCTCCGAAAACTCTGAAATAGGAGAAATTTGCTTCTATGTACCAGTCTGCGATACCACTCAGATTTGCAGCAATGCTATCCGAGATGCGAGGTGGAGAACGAAAAAAAATGGCGATGTGCAAGGGAACCATTACCTAGTTGAAAATCTCGTAAATAAATTTGTTGGCTTCATTTTCCCACAGTTTGTCATGATATTCATGCACAGGCTTTTCTTGGAGTGGATTCCAAGCCCAGTTCATCAGAGGGAAAGGTGTCATAGAAAATATCGCGTCCATAATGTATGTGGACATGAAGAAAGAGGACGGACTCCCGCTTTCTTTCTTCTCCCTATACTCTGTAATCCAGTTGAACAAACTGTCCGAGAGTATATTTGCCCAATTAAATCAGCAACCTTCTGCTACCCGAAATATGAGAGGTACCCATGCAATGTAGAAATGCGAAGTATCCTCCCTTCCAAACAGTCTGCATGTCATCATTGCCACATACATATATTGTGGCTCCAGCAAAGCAATTGAATATACACCTTGGTCATTCGCTCTGAATTTCATGGAGCGCGAAACCCAATCCTTTATCAAACCTGGCATAGTTTTTTCATATTCTGTGCACTCCTTCTTTTTGAATTCCTCTAGGAATTCAGCATTATATGTGTATTCAGAAGTTGTTGGGAGCTTGTACATGTTTTGGATATGCTCTGGTCTAAAAGTTCCGACCGTGGTCCGTTGGTCACTTATGATAGTTCTGGTGGGTAGGTCTATGTGATCCAATGCCCATCGGATCATGTCGTAGTATGGGAGCAACTGTGGTCTGGTTGCAACCAGGTGCATTCTAGACTGAACAACTATCTTGTATTTAGTGTTCAATTTGTCTTTTTCATTATCATTGTCATTAGAGTCTGAATAATTTACCAACTCAGATTGTAGAATATCTAAAACAAACGACCAGCTAGGGACTGAACCACCACTCCGGGGCGAAGTGTCGGAGACATTATCTAGGCCTTGCCCTGTAACCTCGATATTTGCCTTTGCTACTCTCCTTGGAGCCTTGTCTGAAACTCGTGTTTTCTCTCTTCTGCGATAGACCTGTGTATACATGCAGAGATTAGTTCACTCGGAGAAAGGTGAGCTTCGTGCGCTTATGAAAAATGTTTAAAATAAAATGAAACTCCTGTATATATTTGAAAATCCTGTACTCTTCGACATAGGTCTATCAAATCGCAATTAGAAGCAAATTTATGGCATAGAATCTGATCTCATTATTCGTAGATTCATTCTAATCTTCCATTAATGTCATCAATGTTCGGCGGTCTGACGGTCAGTCAGAGTATGGCGAGTAAAAAAAGTTACCTCGGGAAATGTGCAAACCTCGATGCGCAGGACGTATCTCGTTTTAATTTAAAATTTCAAATCTTAGTGACTTAAATTTTCTCACTTTTCACTGCATCGTGAATTTCCTTTTTATATTTCGACTCTTCGACTCGCGAGACTGCAAGTGTCGATTTTAGCTTAATTAACAGTAACCACAATTTGGCTCATCCTTAATTATATAATTCATTTATTCACGATATCGCAACTCGGAACTTCGGAGACCGATTTTTGGTAGAATGGTATACCGAGTCGCGATACCGTGATGTGGCGATAATTCAGGCTCACATTATGGGAAGCAAATCTTAGATTAGGCTACTAATTAATCTTGCTATAATCATCTCGCAACCTTGTGAGTTAGGGTTTTAGGCGCCTTAACTTTATGAAAGAGAGTGCCAAGTGGCGAAGCGCCGAGAACAAAATTTAACTATGGTTAGTTTTATATCTTTAGTGCTTGACCAAGGTTATCACAAAATTTATCGTGTTCTCGGCTCTCGAGACTATAAAAACAAAAACTTGGGTTTGATGAATGCTGAGGTGCGAAACCCCGACGATGTCTAACCATGGATTAAAAGGTTTACCCTAGTTAACGTCTTGGGTGAAAATTAAAGGCGAGTTTGCAGCTTCACGACTCGGGACTTGTGAATTCAAATATTAAAGTATCCGACTTGCGATATCCCGAAATAAAACAAAATAGCAAACATACTTGTGGAAATGGATTTGTTTTAAAAGTAGGAAAAGCATTTCTGTTCAGGTGACAAGATTTCAGAGTTTTAAGATCTCGGAAGGAACAAGAAAATCAATCTTAGATTTCAAGTTTCAAAAATTGAAAATTTTTTTGAAGGTAAAAAACAAGGGTGGCTCCAACAGTAGCAACAGTTTTTGTCTTCCCCTTCCCACCGAACTATTTTAGTCTCTTCTCTAGATGTAGTTTCCAACAATGTTCATCATCATGACCACTTTTCTTGCAATGAGTGGAAGATGGAATTCCTTCTTCTCTCTTTACCGTGGCGGTCTTCTTGTCCTTCATTTTAAACTTCTTAAATGGCTTATGTGGGAGATTGAAAGGTTTCTTTGTGGGATCTTCTTGAACATGCTTTCCCCTGTTCTCAAGGTGAGTGGCTTCCACACAAACTTTGTCAAGACTAGTGGGGTTAAACAATATCAAGGTATGATGAATATAACTGTGAAGTGTGCCAATATACTTCATTAAAGTTTCATAAGAATCAAAAGGAATGTTTGATGCAAGAGATTTCTTCCTAAATTCTTCTATAAAACTTTGTACAGTTTGACCTTTACTTTGTCTTAAAGTTTTCCATTCCATGATTGCTTTATGTAAATAACACAATGGATAAAATTGCTTCCTTATCACTGATTTAAATTTCTACCATGAGGAAAGAAGATTACTACACTTACTTATGTCCTAAAGTTTTCTCTCCCACCATACGAGAGCAGTGCCTTCCAACCGAAGAGAAGCCAGTTGCACTTTAACTTCCTCTTCATCAATTTGTTGAAAAAAAAGATATACTTCAACCTGTCGGATCCAATTATACATATTTTTAGGATCAGCATCTCCATTAAACATAGGTAAAGCAAATTTTACATCAAGCTTTAATAATGGTTTCTTAAAAGAATCTTTATGGCTAGTGATCCGAAAAGATCTTTTACACGACTATGGTTGAGTTATTATGCATGTATTGATTAACCAATTAGGAAGCTTAAATAAAGAGGAAGAAGATATGAGAATATATCACAGCCAAATACACATGTGAAGATCTGAAATAAAGCATAAACAACAACAAACCATAACACAAATGTGATAACAGAGTTCGACAATTTCACCTACGTCTTTGAGCCTTGTCTCGGTGGGATTTGATTATTTATGTTTTAAGATTTACAAGTACATCATGATAGTTCCAAAAGGTTACAAAAATGAGCGGGTCATGTTCTACCAGATTTCATGAACCCATCAAAACTGACGACACCCAAATCGGATGAACGAGGCTCCCAGAAATGGCCCACAAAGGTGCGCTCCTCAATAGCTTCCCTGCATAACAATGTCCTTTGGCTCAACAATCTGGCATCATAAATGTATTCTGAACCACCACTAATCTCCTCATGGCCTCAAAAATGCTTTGTTTTTATAGGCCTGAGGTTGGTAACATCTCCCAACTTCCCCCCCAGATCTAGCCTAAAAAAGAGCCCAATATCTCCCAATATTAGCCAAAAATCTCCAAAATCAGCTAATAAAATCAAATAAATCCATAACTATATGGTCAAAACCCACTTTAGTTTTAATAAAGGTCTAAGCCCCTTTTTCCTAGCGTGTGCCCCCTTATTAGGGTCACATGGACTGATATGTCCAAGCGTTAGCCCACTAGGGGCTGTGCGCTGACCTTTTCCCCGCAACTCTTGGTCGTATGGCATTTTGGGTGTAACCGTGGTCTTAACTCTGCACTGGTACATAACCAAACCCCTTGGGTCACATGAAATATCCCACACAACTGGAGCCATTCCCCAACACAATCGCTCTAATATAACAACCGGTCGTGTCCTATGGAGTATCCCGGAATCAAGCTAACTCCACACACAATGGATAGAATTGAACCAAGGTTATATTGGATTGGTCGCATGGAATGTATCGGGGTTGGGGCTAGGCCCCAGCCCTTTCCCCGCCAAAATACAAATAACCAAAACTTAAATACATTTTATGCCACATAGATAATAAGACTCATCCTATGGTGGCCTGGCTAGCCCAACTCTGTGAAAGCGTAGCCCGGTGGGAGGTCTCCGATTCAATTCACATCCGCTCCAAAAAAAATGCCAACACTATTTGACCAACACCTAGGTGCCATGTGGAACCACTTTATTTGTTGATATGATTCCACTTGTCGACCATCGATTGCGCCAGCTTTCAACTGACCATACCTGCCACCTGTCTGCCCTATCAATGTCGTACCCTGCCACATGTCATTGTACAGTAGGGCCACGTGGCACCTGTACGAGCATGCCACATGTTACCCTCCCAGTGGTGACACATGTCACCTCCTAGTTGGTCCATGCCAACTGTATGGAATCTGCCCACTATCGCGCGGCCACATCAGCATGACATCATGCTGACGTCAGCGTTGACATTTTGTCTATTTACCCTTTTTTACTTTTTGACTGTTTGGAAAAATGATCAGAGTGTGATAACTCACACATAAAATTTCTATTTGAGGAAGTAAATATATGGTTGGAATCAAGGTGACGAGCCGGTCTCAATGGAATTGGTTTCATCTGATTCCAAGAACTTTCATTTTTTAGCCTTTTTTGGACCTAGGAAGCCACTTGAATCCGATTCCGGATCACACCTCCCCACTAAGGACCTTTTGGTCCCCAAAAGGTTAAAAAAATGGACTTTGATTGATTACATACTCATAAGAATGAAAAACAAAACACGATGTTATACAAAAATGATGTTATAACAGGTCATCATTTCAACATGTGTGATTACATTAATGGAAGCAAAATACAATGAAGTTGTGACATCCACTTCTGGAAAAACCAAGTGGTTGGTTTCTTTCCTTCATGATGTTCCTCTTGCCTTGCTGGTAATCTTCCTTCCTTTGTGAGTACTTGTGCCATCCTTTTGTCCTTCCTTGGATGGAGCTCCAGATTAAGCTTCCAACAACTAGCCTTTTGATGTCCACTCCTATTGCAATATGTGCACTGAGTTTTTGGCATCCAGACCTGTTTACCCTTTTCTTTCTTCCATTGTAGAGTTGAAACTTTATTTCGTGTTTCCTTCCTAGTCGACATAGGTTTCCTGTACAAAGTTTGTCTCTTCCAACATTTGGAAACACAATGCTTAGGTGAATGACGATAAGTACATGGATACATATTCCACAAGTTATGGATTACTTGATTATGATTACTATAATCAAAAGGAGAATTGGTAAAAACATGACCATTATACCTTCCATGTTGATATTCACTTTGCTTTCAGGATAACTTGCATTCACTACCACAATCCTGAAGTGATGTGCCATTACCTTTTGTGAAGTGTTCCTGCAATGTCTTAATCTATCCATTTGAAGCATTACTTGCTTCCGAAGTTTTGGAATCCATCTTGGAGGATGCTCCAAGATCCACTTCTCCATATCCCAATACCAAATATCGAAGCCTTTCTAAAAAATCAATAGGATTAACGATACCTTGACCTTCAATTCCAAGGCCTTTTCCTTCTTCATAACCCATCTTGGTTAGCAATTTCAAACCTACACCTTTCGTATGTTTTTCAAATGCACCAAAACCAACTTGATGAGAATAAGGATAATTTGATGATTGACCTTCACTTCATACCTCAGAGATGTTTTTTGAAATAGATGTAGAAGGCGCTTCCTTCAATCCTTCATTTCCTTTGTTGTTCTTTGAAGCTTTCACTTGAGGCGATCTCTTTCATTCCAAGTAGTCTTCATACAACACTTTCACCATCTCATCCATGGAATTTCTGAACTCCTTCTCATCTTGAGAAATTCCTCCTGTAGATTCCATTTTCTCCCTTGAGATGAGCTCTTCCCTAGCTAACATGCACAACTCAAATTCCAAATGTCAACTAGCTTTGATACCTCTTGATCCGAAAAGATCTTTTACACGACTATGGTTGAGTTATTATGCATGTATTGATTAACCAATTAGGAAGATTAAAGAAAGAGGAAGAAGATATGAGAATATATCACAACCAAATACACATGTGCATATCTAAAATAAAGCATAAACAACAACAAAACATAACACAAATGTGATAACGAAGTTCGACAATCTCGCCTACATCTTCGAGCCTTGTCTCGGTGGGCTTTGCTTATTTATGTTCTAAGATTTAAAATTACATAAAGATAGTGCCAAAAGGTTACACAAATTTTTTGGTCTTGTTCTACCTGATCTCATGAACCCATCAAAACTAACGGCACCCAAATCGGATGAACGAGGCTCCCAGAAATGGACCGCAAAGGTGCGCTCCTCAATAGCTTCCCTGCATAACAATGGTCTTTGGCTCAAAAATATAGCATAATAAACCTATTATAAACCACCACTGATCTCCCCATGGCCTCAAGAAGGCCTGGTTTATATAGGCCTGAAGTTGGTAACCATTTCCCAACTTCCCCCCAAGATCTGGCCTCAAAAAGAGCCCAATATCTCCCAATATTATCCAAAAATATCCAAAATCAGCTAATAAAATCAAATAAATCCATAACTATATGGTCAAAACCCACTTTATTTTTAATAAAGGGCTAAGCCCCTTTTTCCCAGTGTGCGCCCCCTTATTAGGGTCACATGGACTGATATGGCCAAGCGCCAATCTATTAGGGGTTGTGCGCTGGCCTTTTCCCCGCAACTCTTGGTCATATGGCGTTTTGGGTATAACCGTGGTCTAAACTCCACGTTGGTACATAACCAAACCCCCTAGTTCACATGCAATATCCCATGTGACTGGGGCCAATCCCCAACACAACCGCTCTAATATAACAATCGGTCGAGTCATATGGAGTATCCCATAATCAAGGGCTAACTCTGCGAGCAATGGATAACATTGAACCAAGGTTATATTGGATCAGTCGCATGGAATGTATCAAGGCTGGGGCTAGGCCCCAGCCATTTCCCTGCCAAAATACAAATCAACAAAACTTAAATAAATTTTATGCCACATAGATAGTAAGATTCATCTGAGGGTGGCCCGGCTAGCTGAACTCTGCGAAAGTGTATCCCGGTGGGTGTCTTTGGTTCAATACCTGTCCGCTCCAACAATATTGCCAACACAACTCGACCAACACCTAGTTGCCACATGGAATCCCATGCCTGGGCCATGTGGCACCACCTTATTCACCGAACTGATGCCACTTTACGACCATCGATTGGGTCAGCTATCAACCGACCATACCTACCACCTTTTTGCCCTGTTAGCGTCATACCTTTCCATGTGTCACCATAGCTGAGTGACACATGGCACCTCCTAATTTTTCACGTCAACTGTACGGAATCTGCCCACTGTCGTGCTGCCACATCATGCTAACGTCAACAGTGAATTTTTGCATGTTGACCTTTTTTTACTTTTTGTCTGTTTGGAAAAAGGATCAGAGTGTGATAAATATCGCATACGACGTCCATTTGCGGAAGTAAATATATGGCCGAAATCAGTGTGATGAGACAGTCACAATGGAATTGGTTTCATCTGATTCTGAGAACTTTCATTTTTGAGCCTTTTTTGGACCTGGGAAGCCTCCTGGATCTGATTTTGGATCAGCTAGAATGATGAGAATAACGACAATGCTCATAGGAAGAAGAAATAGAACTTGATGGTGAGGATGGAGGATCAGGAGGGTCTCCTCCATCCCCTTGATTTACAGAAGCATCATCATCAACTTGTGCTTCCTTTTTCTTCCCTTTCTTCTTCATCCTCTTCTCATAGTCTCCATACATTCATTCGACCATTTCTGACATGCAATAAAAGACCATATGGAATTTTTTCTCTTGTTCATCACGCTTGTCCTCTTCTGCCATTTTCTTCCTTCGGGATTCACGACCAACTTCGGGATTGAAATTCTTAAGAGTTCCTTCACCCTACTTATGCTTGGCCCTAGTAAGCATTCACACTCAACAATTCACGTCAAAGATGACTGCTCTGATACCAACATGATCCATGAT
>ML828026.1:113143-142092 GCA_009831015.1 Picea engelmannii | reverse complement strand
CTTATGGATGAATTCTTTAAATTATGCTAAAACCACTCTAGAGAATATTGTTGGTGCATTATTCAATCCAAAAGGAATCATTGTGTACTGGTAACATCCCCATTATGTCGCAAATATAGTCTTATATCTATCTTTTTGCACAAACTTGATCTGATTATACCTTGAAAATCTATCAGTGAATGAATAAGCTTCTTGTCCTCCTACATTATCTAACACTTCATCTGTAAACAGTGTAGGAAATGGATCATGTAAGCAAGCATCATTTAACTTCCTCATATGTATAGAAATTATGATCCCTCTGGTCTTATTATCCTAAACCACCATTGGACTAATCCACTCTGATTCTACGACAGGTTCAATAATTCCAACTTCTAACATCATGTCTATCTCTTCTTTTACCTTTTTCTTATATACAGGTTTCAATCTGTATGGCCTCTGCTTCACTAGATTAGCATTTGGCTTCAAGGGGATATTCATCTCTCCTAACTCCCCAAGAATCCCTTTCATCTCTGAAAAAGTAGTCAGAAACAGGTCTTAATATTCACGCAATAAATCGACTATATTCTCAACAGTTTTTTCATTCCAATAGTCTTCTATGTTCACAAATTTGGGCTTATATTCTATACCAATATTTACTTTGCATGTTATCAATGGCTTTGCATATATGACCAATTCAAGTTGTGGTCCTTCTACTACACACTCTCCTTCAGATTATGGTATTTTCAATTTTCTTTGATCTTCATCCTCCTCTTGGTCTTCTTTAGCAACATTATAACAGTGCAACAATTCTTCAATTGTCGTAGTATATCTATGCATGCTACATATACGTACTAGTTCTATCGAGTCTTCCGAAGAAAAAATATTGTTCTTGATAACCTGCAAAGTTGAGTCAATCAAAGGAGCATCATATTCAAAACTAAAGGTTACCTTAAAATTACGAGTCAATTCTTCCCAATCTATATTTTATCTGTGCACTTCTAGTTCCAAGTACCAATTTTTTGAGATTGTGTCCAAGGTGTGTACAAACAAGTGTTTCCATTCTTTCCTATCTACTTTACTCCATATCGCAATACACTATGTAACATGCTCCATCATACAACTAAATCATGTATACTTCTGCATAGTATCTTTATTCACTATCTCGAACCCGACTTGTAATAGCCTTCTACACTATTGTCAGTCTCTTATTCCATCCTTATGCATGGCCCACCATCTTCCCTAGGTTGCTTTCAGTGTGACATCTAATGCTAATAATCTTTGTTGATATGATATTTGCAATTCAAATTTTATTATAAAAGAAGTTATATTGGTTAGTCTGTCATACCTTGGAGGATAACATACCTTAGTTCCAATCCATCGCAATGCCCATGTAATCCAAGCACTTTTACTTGTAGACACTTCATGCAATCTCTGTTGCCAATTCTCCAAATTTTCTTCTGAATCTGATGCACAAGAACTAATACTTCTCCAACCATGTACACCATCAGTTGTAGGATTCACATAATTTTCCATCCACAGGATCATTTTATACAGGTTATTGAGCTCTTTTCCCTTTATCGGTTCTACATACCGTCTTCCTTCAACATGATCCAATGATGTAGGAGCATCTCTCCATGTCATCCAGCCAGCCAGCCAGTCACGTCAAGGACACACGTTCAAAGCTGAAGAGAGGCGTTGCCCTCATTTTTATTTAAAATTGAATGTAATTAAATGCTTAAGATGTTGAGTTGGGAAGTCGTTCCTTTGTGCAGGCGTAGAGTAGATAGGCCTTTAAATGATTGTAAGGCTGAGATCTAGATCTGGATAATGGACTAGACAACCCATTCAATGTAATTGAATAGGGTAGGTAGACTGGAGGGAAGAGCTCGAAGAGCCCCTCAGGTAAAAAGGGATTTAGTATCTCATTTTGGAGGAAGAAAGTGAAAGAGCATAGTAGAGTTAGAATCTGTGAGTAGAGAGCAGAAGAGAAGGAGTCGAGACCTTGTTACAGGATGTGCTCAGGAACACCTTGTAAATACAAGCGTTTTCCATATTTAATACAAATAGCAGTTTTTCCTGCATGACTATGTGTTAAATGAATGTCTGTGAATGTTCTTTTGTATGCTGTAGATGTATGCCGTAGGTTTTCATTTGCAGGAGTGTGTCTGATTTCAAATGAAGGTCTTTGAGGTTTCATGTCAGGAGGGCATGATAGAGTACTGCGGTCTCTAAATACTAGTTCACTGAAGCACTTCTGAATTCTGCGGGTTCAGACAAAGATGTGCTGCGGGCACAGAAACTGGAATCAACAACTCGACGAAGGCCGTGAGGTTGTTGAACACCTTAGGAGGCAGGGTTGTGTAGGAGATACACAGTTGCAGACAGAAGCTCTGAGGAGTTTTGTGAAGCTCTTCCAGGTGGGCATTGAGCCAGTGCAAGGAGTGCACAAAGGAAGAACTTTGTCGAGAGTTCATTGAAGAAACAAAATCACTAAGGATTCTGAGAGCTCTTCCAGGTGGGCATTGAGCATATACATAGGATTATTGAATACCTATAAGCACTCAACAAGAGGTTGCTTGGGTAGACGGAGATCCGGGAGGGCATCCAAATTCTCCATTTGACAAAGAAAAAAAAAGCAGGTTTTCCCAGGAGGTCGAAGCTACAGAAAAGCTCAGGATGGATAGCACCTTTGTGTGCGCGTAAAGACTCTACAGAGGCACAGAATCCCTTGAGGATTCGAGATAATCACTTTAGGAAGAACAACGTCATTAAGAGTGTAGGCGAGGACTCGGATTCATGGAGCTCGCAGGAGAAGAACCGAGGTTGAGGCCTTTGGAAAATCGAAATTCTTCTAAGTCTGCGAAGAAAACATGCAAGGAAGCTCAAAGAGGAGGCACAGTAGCCGTCCGTTCATATCGTAGATGAATCTGGACCATTGAAAGGTCATCACGTCCAGAAGGCAGCGCAGGAGAGGCGCATAGGAGAATAAACTAAGCCATCATATCTTGAGCAGAGAACCCAACAGTCGTTAGATCTGTCAGGAGTTGCGAGGGAGTTAAGCCCTCATACAATAAAACAAAAGTGAAAGTCCCGAGGGAGTTCATATCGGGAATTCGACGTTCGTGAGTTCGAAAATCCAGAGGCGGGAGTCCGAGAGATTAACATTAGAATCCCCGAAAGAGTGAAGACATTTGGATTGTTCGTTCGGCAGAGGACACGTGTCGCGAGATCCTCTCTACTGGGGACTTGGACATCAGAAATTAGAAGAGGAAGTCTTTTGACTTCACGAGTGACGAAAACGCGAAAAAGTGAGAACTCCACATTGTGGACCTATTTGATGTCATGTCAGAGAATCAGGATTCGGAAGATCGGGGATCCCGTGGACAAGAGGTCCATACATTTCGGCATTTAAAAGTCTGAAATCACGAAAGGAAGGGAAGGCCGGGACCACAGTCATTTTGGCATTTCGTGTGTCGACATATCAGGAATCGAGAGGTCTGACCCTTGAATGAGTAAAAGCCAAAAGATATAAGGATGCGGTATTATGAGGACTGGTCACTTGGACTGGAGCATAGCCAGACAGGGCTAAGGCAGGAAAGGGTTGAGTCGGCATTTCAGTGACCGAGGGATCACGAGAATAGTAGTTCTCGTGAAAATGGGAATCATAAAGTCCCGAGACCTGAAATTAAGTTGGGGAAAGCTCACGGTTGAGTGCAGAAGACCGTGAGGAGATATAAGGACCTGTGGATCGATTTTAACCAAGATTCTAGTGGGAATCAAAGAGCCGCTTCGGCTCGGAGAAAAAAAATAGAACGATCCTTTTGACCGGGAGGTCGGGCGCAGAGATTCTGTTGGGGCTGCATCAGTTAATGGTATCAGAGCGAGACTTCACTTGTATATTTCAGGTGAAACGAGAAGGAGTAAAAGAAAGATAGAACATTGAAGACTCTGTGGTGATTGTTCATAGGTAGGCAACAATCAAGAAGACAGTCAAGAGGACTGTGGAAGAGGTTGAAGCACTTGGGTATGTAGAAGTGAGTTGCAGATTTTCTAGGAGGGTAGACAAAGACATCACCATGGCTACTAAAGGCCGTAGGTATGCTGGGAGGAAAAACACAGAGATGTTGAGTACAGTCGAAAAGGGGAAAGAGCTTGCCAACATCAGGGAAAGAATGGAAGAGCTTGAACTGCGGATGCAACAGAAACCCAAGCCGAGATGGGTATATGAATGGCCCATGATGAAGTCAAAGGTAAAATGGCCAGTCAAGGAGTTGATGGCTAGAAGACAACGTGGACTGTTAAGAGGATGGGTGAGATATACTGAAAACCTCGACGGACCTAAGGAAATGGTTCAGATATGTGAACCGGATATTGGGAAAGATCTCGGTGAAGAGAATAAAATGGGATCAACAAAAGATCTCAAGAATTGCCAGGAGGGTAGAGAAGAAATTCCAAATTGCCAGGTGGGCAGGGAGTTGAGATCGGCTAAAGATCTCATGAACTGTCAGGAGGAAAGTCAAGGAATTTCACATTGCCAGTTGGACAATGATATGAGGTCGCTGCGGGATCTCGAAGATTGCCAGGAGGGCAGTAGAAGCATCCCATATTTCCTGGTGGGAAGGGATGAGCAGATGAGACTATCTAAGGGTCTCGTGAACTCATAAATGAGTTGGAATCAACCTGAGGAGATGACGGAGCAGGTGAGCTCAGAGGTGGATTTATATCAACAGATACAACTGATAGAGAATGAAGATTCATGTGGTTTTCCAAGCCATGTGGATGAAGATGATGACAAGTTAAAAACTTTCACCATCCGAGAGGCCGATCTGAGGAGCCTTATAATGATTGGGGGAATCGAGATATTCCTACCACTTGCCCAAGAGGAGGTAGAAATCTGGGTTGTAGATGCAACAACCACAGAAGCAGAACAACTAGTTGCGACCGTCAAGGAAGAAGGATTGGAGTAGATATCTGAAGTTTCCCAAGTAGAAGAGGATGATAAGAATTCTGAGGAATGGTTCAATATTTTCAGCCAGGAGACTGAAAAGACTGCAACATGGGAGCTTGCAGTAGCAGAAGAAGAAGTAGACAACTTTAGTTTGGCTGATCTGTATGAACAAATTGAAGCCCTGGAGAGAAGGGTAAAAGTGCAGGGCGTGCACATCCAACAGGTGAAGTTGGAAGCTGATGAAGAAAGCATGGGAGATCACAGTGATTTGCCCATGTGCCAAAAAATTTTGCAGCTGAGGAGACTGCATGAACAGGGCTAGCCATTGGAGCAGCTGGATGAATTGATCAAGGAGATCAGAGAGCTGATGTTAGAGTCAGTAGAAACTGTCAGCAAGGAGAGGATGAGAAGAGGGAAGGAAGCAACAACAACAGTGCAGAAGCAACAACAACAGTAGCAGAAAGATGGAGCGGATGAAAAAATCCAAAGGATGATTTGGGATCCAGGAGGATTCCCAAAGTTGAGATGGGACGCTCATGAGCAATAGCTCATGAATTTTGCAGCTGAGGAGTATGATGCAGGATCATCTCTCCATGTCATCGAGCCATCCAGCCAGTCACGTCAAGCACACGCGTTCAAAGTTGAAGAGAGGCATTGCCCTCATTTTTATTTAAAATTGAATGTAATTAAATGTTTAAGTTGTTGAGCTGGGAAGTTGTGACTTTGTGCAGGTGTAGAGTATATAGGCCTTTAAATGATTGTAAGGCTGAGATCTAGATCCAGATAACGGACTAGAAAACCCATTCAATGTAATTGAATAGGGTAGGTAGACTGGAGGGAAGAGCTCGAAGAGCCCCTCAGGTAAAAAGGGATTCAGTATCTCATTTTGGAGGAAGAAAGCGAAAGAGCATAGTAGAGTTAGAATCTGTGAGTAGAGAGCAGAAGAGAAGGAGCCGAGACCTTGTTACAGGCCGTGCAGAGGAACAACTTGTAAATATAGGCGTTTGCCATATTTAATACAAATAACAGTTTTTCCTGCATGACTATGTGTTAAATGAATGTCTGTGAATGTTCTTTTGTATGCTGTAGATGTATGCCGTAGGTTTTCATTTGCAGGAGTGTGTCTGATTTCAGGTGAAGGTCTTTGAGGTTTCATGTCTGGAGGGCATGACAGAGTACTGTGGTCTCTGAATACCAGTGCACTGAAGCACTTCTGAATTCTGCGAGTTCAGACAAAGACGTGCTGCGGGCACAGAAACTGGAATTAACAACTCGACGAAGTCCATGAGGTTGCTGAACACCTCAGGAGGTAGGGTTGTGTAGGATATACACAGTTGCAGAGAGAAGATCTGAGGATTTATGTGAAGCTCTGCCAGGTGGGCATTGAGCCAGTGTAAGGAGTGCACAAAGGAAGAACTCTGCCGAGAGTTCATTGAAGAAACAAAATCACTAAGGATTCTGAGAGCTCTGCCAGGTGGGCATTGAGCATATACATAGGGTTACTGAATACCCGAAAGCACTCAGCAAGAGGTTGCTTGGGTAGACGGAGAGCCAGGAGGGCATCCAAATTCTCTATTTGAGGGAGAAAAAAAAAAAGCAAGTTTTCCCAAGAGGTCGAAGCTACAGAAAATCTCAGGACGGATAGCAACTTTGTGTGCATGTAAAGACTCTACAGAGGCACAGAAGTCACAGAATCCCTTGAGGATTCGAGATAATTAGTTCAGGAAGAAAAACATCATTAAGAGCGTAGGCAAGGAATCGGATTCGTGGAGCTCGCAGGAGAAGAACCGAGGTTGAGGCCTTTGGAAAATTGAAATTCTTCTAAGTCTGGGAAGAAAACGTGCGAGGAAGCTCAAAGAGGAGGCACAATAGTCGTCCATTCAGATCGCAGATGAATCTGGACTGTTGAAAGGTCATCACATTCAGAAGGCAGTGCAGGAGAGGTGCACAGGAGAATAAACTGAGCCATCAGATCTTGAGCGGAGAACCCGACAGTCGTTAGATCTATCAGGAGCTGTGAGGGAGTTAATCCCTCATACAATAGAACATAAGCAAAAGTCCCGAGGGAGTTCATATCAGGAATTCGACGTTCATGAGTTCAAAAATCTGGAGGCGGGAGTCCGGGAGCTTAACATCCGAAGCCCCTAAAGAGCGAATACATTTGAACCGTTCGTTCGGTAGAGGACACGTGTCGCGAGATCCTCTCTATCGGGGACTCAGACATTGGAGATTAGAAGAGGAAGTCTTTCGACTTCACGAGTGACGAAAATGCGAAAAGGAGAGAAATCCACATTGTGGACCTAGTTGATGTCACATCGGAGAATCGGGATTTGGAAGATCGGGGATCCCGTGGACAAGAGGTCCATACATTTTAGCATTTAAAAGCCAGAAATCGTGAAAGGAAGGGAAAGCCGGGACCACAGTCATTTCGGCATTTCGTGTGTCGGCATATTGGGAATTGAGAGGTCGAGAGGTCTGACCCTCGAATAAGTAAATCCGAAAGAGATAAGGCTGCGGTCTTATGAGGACTGGTCACTTGGACTGGAGCATAGCCAGACGGGGCTAAGGCAGGAAAGGGTTGAGTCGACATTTTGGCGACCGAGGGATCGCAAGAATAGTAGTTCTCGTGACAACGGGAATCATAAAGTCCCGAGACCCAAAATTAAGTCGTGGAAAGCTCACGGTTGAGTGCAGAAGACCATGAGGAGAGATAAGGACCTATGGATCAATTTTAACCAAGATTCCAGTGGGAATCAAAGAGCCACTTCGGCTCGGAGAAAAAAAATAGAACGATCCTTTTGACTGGGATGTCAGGCATAGTGATTCTGTCAGGGCTGCGTCATCCAACGAAGCAGTAACCTTCAAGTCTTTTACTTCAAATACCATTTGTGTCTTCTTCATATCGATGATATTTTAGTTGTAAAAGGCCCAATCAAGTCCAAGTAGTTTTGGGTAAGGGGTACTACCATCCACTATCTCAATCACTTCAAAATCGACCAAGTTGCACACTCCATCAATACTAACACTTACCCATGTCAACCTTCCAATTGGAAAAGTCTTATGTTGATTTTCTAACCTCAACTGAATAGGAAACCATATCAACTTCAGCTTACCCATGATTTCCCAGGTCTATTTTGGGATGAGATTCACATTAGATCCTAGATTCAAAATAATATTTTCCATGTTGTAGTTTCCTATCTGCGCATTGAGTCGAAACTCCCTATTCATCCTCTTCTTGTGGTACACCTGGTTAACTGCTCAATGTGTGACAAGTATCTCTTTATCTTGGGCGAAACGATCGATCATTTTGTGCAACTACTCAAAGCACAATCATCCTTCTTTAGTTCGAAACAACTTTTTAGAAAATTGTTTAAAGTGCTTACCTTGTCAACTTTCCTTTCTAAATGGTTTTATATTGGTGGAAAATCATACACCAACATCCTTTCATACAAAGGTGGCATGGTCAAATTTGATGCTATCCATTATGATCTTATCACTTCCTTGGTTGCTTTTATATACGTCTCTTTCTCCTTTATAGGGTCAAATAATGGAAGAGGTTATGTTGCTTTCCTGACCCACCGGTGGATCTTATTTCCTTGATTTGTCGCATCAGCTCTAGTTCTCATTCCTCCGTGAGTAACCGCTACTATCTTGGGTTGTTTGTTTCATGCCTCTACTCCTATCATATGTACGTTTGGGTTCCTCTTTTCTTTCCACTTTGCGTTCAGTTGTGGGAAATCCTCTCTTGCATGGTCTAGCTGTCTGCAATATGTACAAGTTGGGCAAGGATTTGGGAAGTCTCACGCAAAATGTCCAAGTTGATTACAATTATAACATATAATTGGTCCTCTTCCTCTACTGAATCTTCCTCTTCCGTGACCTCTAAACCCTCCTCTTCCTCCTTTATTATAACCTCTTGAAGTATTATACTACAAAGATCCTACTTTAGATTCTTCACCTTGGACTTTGTATGCATCTTTTGTGTGCTCTCTCATCAAATATAGTTTGTGACACTCCTTTTCATCATGTCTAATAGACTTACAAAAGTTACCAAACAAGTTTCTCGCAGTACTCTGGTACTTCTACATCAACAGGAAAGTATTTGGGTGGTTGTGACCCATTGTTTTGCAAATCTCACACCATACCCGTAGTGGATTCAGAGCTCTTGTATTCAAATACTATTGAAAAGATAGACACTCGATCTTATGATTACATTTTGTTCTAGATGTGAAACACCATACTTCCTTTCATTTTTCTTTTCCTTTCACAAGTTCTTGCAATTGAATAGTCATCGATGCTAACTGGGACTAAACTTGAGCCATCCTTGCACCATTTTCTCCTAGCAATGATGCTTCTAATTTCATAGCAATTTCTAAGGCTTCCAATTGTGACACATTCTTCTACTCCATCAAAGGGCAACATATATGCACCAACAATCCTACAATTTGGAATGTCAATCGATCCTTTAGTATCTTGAATCTTTGATCACAGTCCCACACTGATTCATTCACTATCTACTTGATATCCTTCATCTCTGTAATGCACTGCGACTCAGAATTATGTTTCTGGAACTCTTTCAATAGAGCTTGTATTACATATTCCAATGTTCTAGTCTCTCCCAAAGGTTGTAGTTTGATATTTTATGTACCATAATAATTTGTGATCTCTGAATGTCGTTTCCAACTATGCAATCTTCACATCATCATCTTGGAAATTCTTCACAGTTCATATTGTGTCACAAATGAAGAAATGTTGTTTCAGATCCTCTGTCTCTACTCCATGGAAGACAAGCATTCTTAAAGTAGGATCTACCCCTACCATCATGTTCTGTGCAATATTCTTTCCTGATAACACTAACTCAACATACTACTTCCACCACTCTGACTACTTTTACTACTATCTTTACTTCCTTCACTAACTAYARTTGACAAAGCTTCTGATATTACCTCAGTTCTTGGYGATGCACACAAGGTCGTRGGTTTGAYGCAKAGTTTGGTCTGAGTGGGATCTTCTTCTATTGGACTGACTTGATGGATATTTTCTTATGTGCACAAAATCCMTTTCATATGGAGTATTACACCAATGTCTCTTTCCTCGATCTCACTATGTTTCCCCTCTCTCTCATCCATAATCCTCTTCTTATTCGGTCTAAWTATCTTACCATTGTGMAATACTCCAATCTCTTCRTTCATCGCACACTTTTCTTCTCTCGGTATCCTCATCCCATCCATTCCTCATTCCTTCTCTTCATCCCTCTTTACACTCACACCATCACCTGGCCATCCCCTAGTCCCCTAATGTGCAYGAAKATGCTTAGCTAATAGAGCAACCAAATTCCATCTTCATAACTCCCTTATCACATAATAACATCTTAATCCAAGTAGATAGTGACTTTGAGTATATTTCACCCAGTCCCTTAAAGAATTCCCTTTCARCAGCACTATACGAATGACTRCAATCTATCRCAAATTTAGTAACATAACCTCCCAACACACTATCCAACCAGTATTCAACTRTGCATGATAACCGATTTCTTATAGTACCGACTTGTCAAAATAATTCACGAGTCCAATTTCTCAGAATAACATTGCRAAATCTTTTTTTTGTTCAACTAATCTCTGGATCCACTCTGCTAAAATATTCAGAAAATCAACAAAGAAAATTTCATGSAAATATGTAAACACATATCTTCGTATCCATTTCTCTGCGTTGATCCATGGATTCTTATTCTTATCCTCAACAAACTCAATCTCCTTCATGTTCAACCATTTTCCAATCTCCTCCTTATTAGGTCTCAACATCCCCCTCAATCGSAGATACCGGTCTCAACAATGAAACCATTTGTTAGCGYGCARTGGGCATACCTGACGTTCAACATTARTTCACCAACAAAACCCTAAAGATATCATCCCTTTCAGCATCACCTGGAAGTAGAGGAAGTCTCACCCAAGGTACCTAGGGGGACTACAAAAACTAGGCTTTCAYAGTCATGAAGGGAATGGAGATYGTTCTTACATTCATTATGACTTAAGATTCATTCAACATGCAATACACCCTGTTCCCGAAATCATAACAGTGTAATAACRTATGAAAAAATCATATTACTTAATCATTCAACATGTGCACAAAACCGTTAGATACATATTCATATTAAACCATAAGAATCTATTACATGTGCRCAATAAACARAGTAAACCAACCCATCATGGCAACAAACAYATCAAAACATAGGAMTTTAACATGGTTCACCCCAACTAGGCTACGTCCACAATATATGGCTTCTTATATTACTCATTTACAACAAGTGTGCACTRCRCTCACATAAGATACATCAATTCKACCCAAAATTCCCTATCCATCCRCACAAACAGTGCACACTTATCTCATTCGATCTCACTATCATCATCTTTRACTCTCTCTTCCTAAAACACCTTTACATATTTATACATTGATATTAGGGCTTAACATGTTACAAAATGGACCAAAAGGTCTAACCACTTCTAACTAATTTTCGTCTTCTGCGCGCGCTGACTCCTTAAAATGTGTTGATTGTCTTCCTTTCCTCTGCACGCGTTGCTCCTTGGTCAACTTGTCATGCGGTTTGATCCCGTGTGATTCCCAAAACTTGTCCCAAAATGACCTACTCCAACATTAGGCGTGAATCGTTCACACATAGATGTTTTCATAGTTGTCCATTCCTAATGTCGTTGTCGATGTACAACCCATCAACGCGTAGGAATTCCTACGAGTATTGTATCAAGTGTGAGAGCCCTTTGATGCTTGGGAAAGTGTTGTAGCCATGCAATAAGTTTGTCCATCGGTTCCTATCCATCATACCGATATAAGCCAAATTCTTCCCCATGCGTCTCTGCAAATATATGCGAACACCTCCTGGTTGATACATATTAGATCCTATATTTCCAACGATCCATAGCATCCTCAACATCCATGTCATAAGACTTGAAACTCCTCCAACTTAACTCTCCATCCACGATGGGGTTGATGTAGTCCTCCCTACGTCCTATGATCTTATAAATGTTCTCAATGACTGAGCTCTGTGCATCACCATCCACAGGCTCATTATACCAGTCACCTTCATATGGATCTAGTGGTGTGACCACGCGTAGGGTGTTTGTTTCAAAGGACATCTACCTCTTCTTCAAGTTTAACACCGCATTATTGTCAAAGGCCCAATCAATAACTAGTAATGTAGGATATGGATCAGATTCATCCATAATCTCGATGACCTCAGAGTTGGCCTTTGTTTTCATTGCTTCTATTTTTACTTCCACTTTCTCCAGATGGCCTATTGGGTAGATCTTGTATTGATTGGCCAAGTGGAGTTGGATGGGAGACCAAACCAAATTTGGTTTCCACATAACCTCCCAATATTTGTTTGGAAAAACATTCACATTGTACCCCAGATCCAACATGACACCATCCATGTCATAACCACCAAGATTTGTTGTCATCTTAAATTCTTGGTCAGTGCACTTTTTCTTGCTAACTTGATATACATCTCTTTATGGTAACATAGAAGATATGGAAGCTTCCACTCCTTGTTCTTTCATGAAATTAACTAACATCTAAGTCAACTTGCTTGCAGCTTCTATATCATTCAACAATCATAAACATCATCACAAGAAAAACTTACTTGGTCTTCAGATTCTTCCTTGTGACCCAATTCATGTAATATTTCTACGCATGCTACACGTTGCACTTTCTCCTAGACCTATTCTTTGTAGGCCTTCTAATTAGCACGTCACATCTCATTTTGTCAGTGACCCTCCTCTATTGACATTTGTGTTGCGCGTTGGACTTCTTCACACATGCAAGCCTCCTCCAATGATATTTGCAACATGTGTTTCAATTCCTCACGTGTGTGGGCCTATTCCAATGACCTTTGCGTCGCGCGTTGCACTTCTTCATGGATATGAGCTTATTATAGCAACCTTTGTGTCACCCTATGCACTTATTCCTGGATCCGAGCCTCCTCGAGTGATGTATGAGTCACGTACTATAGCTCCTTGCGCGCTCTTTCTTCTTCCAGTGCTCTCTACGCATTGCGCAAAAACTATTTTTCTAGGAAACATCAAACTTTGGAGGGAGCTGAGGTGCCTTCCTTGTCTTTTTGTCTAACTTTTGACTTGATCCTTCACCATGCTCAAAGTCTGCTCCTATCTTCACCCCTCTGTGGGTTACTACTCAAACAACATCCTCCTCATTATTCTTCTTATTCTTTCGCAGCTCGACATGTACCATGTTACAATTGGTCTTCTTGTCCTCCACTTTTTCAATAAGTTGGGAAAATCTTTGGTGATGTGTTCAGGACTATAACAATATGCATAGAGAATATGTGGTTTGGTAAAAAACCATGAGACATGACCAATATCATCGCAATTAAAACATGTCGGGGGTCTGCCTCCCCCTCTACCATACCCTCGACCACGACTGCTCCCATATCCACCCGGGGACCTCCTTGGTAACCACCTCTTTCTATGCCACCATGTTGACCACCTTTATGCTCCTCCTTACCCGAAATGCATCATGAATATTATCTTTCATTAACTGGAGTGAGCGAAATATATTGACATCATGCTCGACAGATTATAGAACTCACAAAATGGAGTGTGAGTCGTCGTCTGGTAATTTTGTAAGGTTGGGAAGTCAGGTGGCACATTGCCCTATTGTCTGTATATTTCACATCATTATATCTTACCAGATGGAAATGGACTGGGTACACTCGTTTCCACATAATTTTTCAGGACATGGCATCCATCTCTATGATTCCCTTTTGAGTGATAAGTGGTACACCATATGTGCTCGTGCACGACCTTTGTCTTATTCATATCCTGTAGTTGCATCGTCAAGTTGGCCAGTTGAAACTACACCTGTTTCAATCCTACTAACCTCTCAGCCCCTCCCGGTGTAGCTTCCAGATGCATGACAATTTCTACCACCTCCGCTTGATTCGTCACCTTTTGTTGGGTGAGTGACACTCAAATATGTGGAAGTAACCCCCTAATAAACCATTCCATGTGTTGGAAATCCTGGATTTGGAATGTCAGCCTATCCAAAAATATTTTAAACCCCTGGTCATAATCCCATACTGATCCAAAAAGGATCCAAAGAAGACTAAGGACAACTCAGAATTCGCAGAAGTCACTCAGGAAGCTCAGAATGGCCTCAGTAGACAAAGAAAGGGAAAAAAATCAAAGTCCTCAAAACTCAACGAAAGTGGAATCATCGCAAAGAGTGCGTCGCAAGATTTCCAACGACGTAACCGGCTTGTTAAACAGAGTTACAGATCGAAAGATATTCGCGGTCAAAGTTTGGTCAACCTAACCTAGTCAATAGGGGATGAGTCAACATCTGTACTGATGATGTCAACATTTGTACAGTGTACGTGGCACACGCAGGATGTGACACATGTCATGCTGATGTTAACATGGTGATGTGGCAGCGCCAGAGGCTACCACATGTCACTCATTTTTGGCTTTTTCGGGTCAATCTGTGGACCAATGAAAAAGAGCGATGTGGTAGTCTGTACAATCACATGGCAGATTGTACGAGACATGGCATGCTGACATGACAGATGACATCACATGGTGACTGTGCAAGTAGATGTCGTGGGCCAATAAATGGTTTCCACGTGGCCTAGTCATGGGCTGCCACGTGGCAACCAAAAAATGCTTAATGAGGTCCAACAACCAAAAATCCAAATATATATATATATATATATGAAGTCTGCCAAATCTTGCAGTTGTTCCACCAAATTTGGTGGAATATCTTGCCAAAAAATCAACAAACCGCCATATTTAAACTTGTGTCCCGCCAAAATGTTAATCGGTTCGCCAAAGATAGTGGTTCTGCCAAACTAATGGCATATTCCTTGTTATAACAACAACCCGCCAGTGTTAACGTGCCATATTTGGTAAAAGTTAAAATGGAGGAACCCAAAAGGGGAGGACCGTGGGTTTGACCCTAGGACCTCCCCCAACAACCAAGCCTTAAATCACATCCACCAACCGTTGGGCCAAACGGCCCCATTGTTTATACTAACCACGGTTATTATTTAAATTTTGAAATTTGTGAGTGAACGAGGGGGAAGGAGCAGGGTGCGCGAAGGTACGTTTGGGCATAGTTTTCGAGGCATTTTTTTATGAATTAATTTCAGGTTGTAGGCACAGAAACTGAGACAAAATTTCTCTTGGGCCTGGGAGTGCCAGAGTCGGATTGAGGTGTGGAGATAGTCATTTTTGGGTAATTCAACTCCACAAATTCAATGGTGTTGTCTGTTTTCTGATCTGAGCAAAGATTCTATAGCTTAATTCCAGAATGAGGTATACTTATGTATTTTTCCAAATTCTTTTATCGGGTTAATAAAAAGGACTACCCATTTGAGAGCAGGACCCGAAGACGTAGTCCACCAGGGACGAACTCCGTTATCAAGTTTTCGTGTTCAAATTTGATGCTTATGTCTCTTCATTATTGATATTTTCCTTATTTAATGGTGCACTTTAATTTATGCTCATTTAATACAATTCTTTATAAGTCACTTCGATGAAAAGATCATGGATCATGTTGGTATCAGAGCAGTCATCTTTGACGTGAATTGTTGAGTGTGAATGCTTACTAGGGCCAAGCATAAGTAGGGTGAAGGAACTCTTAAGAATTTCAATCCCGAAGTTGGTCGTGAATCCCGAAGGAAGAAAATGGCAGAAGAGGACAAGCGTGATGAACAAGAGAAAAAATTCCATATGGTCTTTTATTGCATGTCAGAAATGGTCGAATGAATGTATGGAGACTATGAGAAGAGGATGAAGAAGAAAGGGAAGAAAAAGGAAGCACAAGTTGATGATGATGCTTCTGTAAATCAAGGGGATGGAGGAGACCCTCCTGATCCTCCATCCTCACCATCAAGTTCTATTTCTTCTTCCTATGAGCATTGTCGTTATTCTCATCATTCTAGCTGATCCAAAATCAGATCCAGGAGGCTTCCCAGGTCCAAAAAAGGCTCAAAAATGAAAGTTCTCAGAATCAGATGAAACCAATTCCATTGTGACTGTCTCATCACACTGATTTCGGCCATATATTTACTTCCGCAAATGGACGTCGTATGCGATATTTATCACACTCTGATCCTTTTTCCAAACAGACAAAAAGTAAAAAAAGGTCAACATGCAAAAATTCACTGTTGACGTTAGCATGATGTGGCAGCACGACAGTGGGCAGATTCCGTACAGTTGACGTGAAAAATTAGGAGGTGCCATGTGTCACTCAGCTATGGTGACACATGGAAAGGTATGACGCTAACAGGGCAAAAAGGTGGTAGGTATGGTCGGTTGATAGCTGACCCAATCGATGGTCGTAAAGTGGCATCAGTTCGGTGAATAAGGTGGTGCCACATGGCCCAGGCATGGGATTCCATGTGGCAACTAGGTGTTGGTCGAGTTGTGTTGGCAATATTGTTGGAGCGGACAGGTATTGAACCAAAGACACCCACCGGGATACACTTTCGCAGAGTTCAGCTAGCCGGGCCACCCTCAGATGAATCTTACTATCTATGTGGCATAAAATTTATTTAAGTTTTGTTGATTTGTATTTTGGCAGGGAAATGGCTGGGGCCTAGCCCCAGCCTTGATACATTCCATGCGACTGATCCAATATAACCTTGGTTCAATGTTATCCATTGCTCGCAGAGTTAGCCCTTGATTATGGGATACTCCATATGACTCGACCGATTGTTATATTAGAGCGGTTGTGTTGGGGATTGGCCCCAGTCACATGGGATATTGCATGTGAACTAGGGGGTTTGGTTATGTACCAACGTGGAGTTTAGACCACGGTTATACCCAAAACGCCATATGACCAAGAGTTGCGGGGAAAAGGCCAGCGCACAACCCCTAATAGATTGGCGCTTGGCCATATCAGTCCATGTGACCCTAATAAGGGGGCGCACACTGGGAAAAAGGGGCTTAGCCCTTTATTAAAAATAAAGTGGGTTTTGACCATATAGTTATGGATTTATTTGATTTTATTAGCTGATTTTGGATATTTTTGGATAATATTGGGAGATATTGGGCTCTTTTTGAGGCCAGATCTTGGGGGGAAGTTGGGAAATGGTTACCAACTTCAGGCCTATATAAACCAGGCCTTCTTGAGGCCATGGGGAGATCAGTGGTGGTTTATAATAGGTTTATTATGCTATATTTTTGAGCCAAAGACCATTGTTATGCAGGGAAGCTATTGAGGAGCGCACCTTTGCGGTCCATTTCTGGGAGCCTCGTTCATCCGATTTGGGTGCCGTTAGTTTTGATGGGTTCATGAGATCAGGTAGAACAAGACCAAAAAATTTGTGTAACCTTTTGGCACTATCTTTATGTAATTTTAAATCTTAGAACATAAATAAGCAAAGCCCACCGAGACAAGGCTCGAAGATGTAGGCGAGATTGTCGAACTTCGTTATCACATTTGTGTTATGTTTTGTTGTTGTTTATGCTTTATTTTAGATATGCACATGTGTATTTGGTTGTGATATATTCTCATATCTTCTTCCTCTTTCTTTAATCTTCCTAATTGGTTAATCAATACATGCATAATAACTCAACCATAGTCGTGTAAAAGATCTTTTCGGATCAAGAGGTATCAAAGCTAGTTGACATTTGGAATTTGAGTTGTGCATGTTAGCTAGGGAAGAGCTCATCTCAAGGGAGAAAATGGAATCTACAGGAGGAATTTCTCAAGATGAGAAGGAGTTCAGAAATTCCATGGATGAGATGGTGAAAGTGTTGTATGAAGACTACTTGGAATGAAAGAGATCGCCTCAAGTGAAAGCTTCAAAGAACAACAAAGGAAATGAAGGATTGAAGGAAGCGCCTTCTACATCTATTTCAAAAAACATCTCTGAGGTATGAAGTGAAGGTCAATCATCAAATTATCCTTATTCTCATCAAGTTGGTTTTGGTGCATTTGAAAAACATACGAAAGGTGTAGGTTTGAAATTGCTAACCAAGATGGGTTATGAAGAAGGAAAAGGCCTTGGAATTGAAGGTCAAGGTATCGTTAATCCTATTGATTTTTTAGAAAGGCTTCGATATTTGGTATTGGGATATGGAGAAGTGGATCTTGGAGCATCCTCCAAGATGGATTCCAAAACTTCGGAAGCAAGTAATGCTTCAAATGGATAGATTAAGACATTGCAGGAACACTTCACAAAAGGTAATGGCACATCACTTCAGGATTGTGGTAGTGAATGCAAGTTATCCTGAAAGCAAAGTGAATATCAACATGGAAGGTATAATGGTCATGTTTTTACCAATTCTCCTTTTGATTATAGTAATCATAATCAAGTAATCCATAACTTGTGGAATATGTATCCATGTACTTATCGTCATTCACCTAAGCATTGTGTTTCCAAATGTTGGAAGAGACAAACTTTGTACAGGAAACCTATGTCGACTAGGAAGGAAACACGAAATAAAGTTTCAACTCTACAATGGAAGAAAGAAAAGGGTAAACAGGTCTGGATGCCAAAAACTCAGTGCACATATTGCAATAGGAGTGGACATCAAAAGGCTAGTTGTTGGAAGCTTAATCTGGAGCTCCATCCAAGGAAGGACAAAAGGATGGCACAAGTACTCACAAAGGAAGGAAGATTACCAGCAAGGCAAGAGGAACATCATGAAGGAAAGAAACCAACCACTTGGTTTTTCCAGAAGTGGATGTCACAACTTCATTGTATTTTGCTTCCATTAATGTAATCACACATGTTGAAATGATGACCTGTTATAACATCATTTTTGTATAACATCGTGTTTTGTTTTTCATTCTTATGAGTATGTAATCAATCAAAGTCCATTTTTTTAACCTTTTGGGGACCAAAAGGTCCTTAGTGGGGAGGTGTGATCCGGAATCGGATTCAAGTGGCTTCCTAGGTCCAAAAAAGGCTAAAAAATGAAAGTTCTTGGAATCAGATGAAACCAATTCCATTGAGATCGGCTCGTCGCATTGATTCCGACCATATATTTACTTCCTCAAATAGACGTTGTATGTGTGAGTTATCACACTCTGATCATTTTTCCAAACAGTCAAAAAGTAAAAAAGGGTAAATAGACAAAATGTCAATGATGATGTCAGCATGATGTCATGCTGATGTGGTAGCGCGATAGTGGGTAGATTCCATACAGTTGGCATGGACCAACTAGGAGGTGACATGTGTCACCACTGGGAGGGTAACATGTGGCATGCTAGTACAGGTGCCACATGGCCCTACCATACAATGACATGTGGCAGGGTACGATGCTGACAGGGCAGACAGGTGGCAGGTATGGTCAGTTGACAGCTGGCGCAATCGATGTTCGACAAGTGGAATCATATCAGCAAATAAAGTGGTTCCACATGGCACCCAGGTGTTGGTCAAATAGTGTTGGCATTTTTTTTGGAGCGGATGTGAATTGAACCGGAGACCTCCCACTGGGCTATGCTTTCACAGAGTTGGGCTAGCCGAGCCACCATAGGATGAGTCTTATTATCTATGCGGCATAAAATGTATTTAAGTTTTGGTTATTTGTATTTTGGTGGGGAAAGGGATGGGGCCTAGCCCCAACCCAGATACATTCCATGCAACCAATCCAATATAACCTTGGTTCAATTCTATCCATTGTGTGTGGAGTTAGCTTGATTCCGGGATACTCCATAGGACACGACCGATTGTTATATTAGAGCGATTGTGTTGGGGACTGGATCCAGTTGTGTGGGATATTTCATGTGACCCAGGGGGTTTGGTTATGTACCAGTGCAGAGTTAAGACCACGGTTACACCCAAAACGCCATACGACCAAGAGTTGCGGGGAAAAGGCTAGCGCGCAACCCCTAGCAGGATGACGCTTGGCCATATCAGTCCATGTGACCCTAATAAGGGGGCGCACGCTAGGAAAAAGGGGCTTAGACCTTTATTAAAACTAAAGTGGGTTTTGACCATATAGTTATGGATTTATTTGATTTTATTAGCTGATTTTGGAGATTTTTGGCTAATATTGGGAGATATTGGGCTCTTTTTTAGGCCAGATCTGGGGGGGAAGTTGGGAGATGGTTACCAAATTCAGGCCTATAAAAACCAACCCTTTTTTAGGCCATGAGGAGATTAGTGGTGGTTCATAATACATTTATGATGCCAGATTGTTGAGCCAAAGGACATTGTTATGCAGGGAAGCTATTGAGGAGCGCACCTTTGTGGGCCATTTCTGGGAGCCTCGTTCATCCGATTTGGGTGCCGTCAGTTTTGATGGGTTCATGAAATCTGGTAGAACATGACCCGCTCATTTTTGTAACCTTTTGGAACTATCATGATGTACTTGTAAACCTTAAAACATAAATAATCAAAGCCCACCGAGACAAGGCTCAAAGATGTAGGTGAAATTGTCGAACTCTGTTATCACATTTGTGTTATGGTTTGTTGTTTATGCTTTATTTCAGATCTTCACATGTGTATTTGGCTGTGATATATTCTCATATATTCTTCCTCTTTATTTAAGCTTCCTGATTGGTTAATCAATACATGCATAATAACTCAACCATAGTCGTGTAAAAGATCTTTTCAGATCACTAGCCATAAAGATTCTTTTAAGAAACCATTATTAAAGCTTGATGTAAAATTTTCTTTACCTATGTTTAATGGAGATGCTAATCCTAAAAATCTGTATAATTGGATCCGACAGGTTGAAGTATATTTTTTTGTTCAACAAATTGATGAAGAGGAAGTTAAAGTGCAACTGGCTTCTCTTCGGTTGGAAGGCACTGCTCTCGTATGGTGGGAGAGAAAACTTTAGGACATAAGTAAGTGTAGTAATCTTCTTTCCTCATGGTCGGAATTTAAATCAGTGATAAGGAAGCAATTTTATCCATTGTGTTATTTACATAAAGCAATCATGGAATGGAAAACTTTAAGACAAAGTAAAGGTCAAACTGTACAAAGTTTTATAGAAGAATTTAGGAAGAAATATCTTGCATCAAACATTCCTTTTGATTCTTATGAAACTTTAATGAAGTATATTGGCACACTTCACAGTTATATTCATCATACTTTGATATTGTTTAACCCCACTAGTCTTGACAAAGTTTGTGTGGAAGCCACTCACCTTGAGAACAAGGGAAAACATGTTCAAGAAGATCCCACAAAGAAACCTTTCAATCTCCCACATAAGCCATTTAAGAAGTTTAAAATGAAGGACAAGAAGACCGCCACGGTAAAGAGAGAAGAAGGAAGTCCATCTTCCACTCATTGCAAGAAAAGTGGTCATGATGATGAACATTGTTGGAAACTACATCTAGAGAAGAGACTGAAATAGTTCGGTGGGAAGGGGAAGACAAAAACTGTTGCTACTGTTGGAGCCACCCTTGTTTTTTACCTTCCAAAAATTTTTCAATTTTTGAAACTTGAAATCTAATATTGATTTTCTTGTTCCTTCCGAGATCTTAAAACTCTGAAATCTTGTCGCCTGAACAGAAATTATTTTCCTACTTTTAAAACAAATCCATTTCCGCAAGTATGTTTGCTATTTTGTTTTATTTCGGGATATCGCAAGTCAGATACTTTAATATTTGAATTCACAAGTCCCGAGTCGCGAAGCTGCGAACTCGCCTTTAATTTTCACCCAAGACATTAACTAGGGTAAAACTTTTAATCCATGGTTAGACATCGTCGGGGTTTCGCGCCTCGACATTCATCAAACCCAAGTTTTTGTTTTTATAGTCTCGAGAGCCGAGAACACGATAACTTTTGTGATAACCTTGGTCAAGCACTAAAGATATAAAACTAACCATAGTTAAATTTTGTTCTCGGCGCTTCGCCACTCGGCACTCTCTTTCATAAAGTTAAGGCGCCTAAAACCCTGACTCACGAGGTTGCGAGATGATTATAGCAAGATTAATTAGTATCCTAATCTAAGATTTGCTTCCCATAATGTGAGCCTTAATTATCGCCACATCGCGGTATCGCGACTCGGTATACCATTCTCCCAAAAATCGGTCTCCGAAGTTCCGAGTCGCGATATCGTGAATAAATGAATTATATAATTAAGGATGCGCCAAATCGCGGTTACTGTTAATTAAGCTAAAATCAACACTCACAGTCTCGCGAGTCGAAGAGTCGAAATATAAAAAGGAAATTCACGATGCAGCGAAAAGCGAGAAAATTTAAGTCGCTAAGATTTGAAATTTTAAATTAAAATGAGATACGTCCCGCGCATCGAGGTTTGCACATTTCCCAAGGTAACTTTTTTTACTCGCCATACTCCGACTGACCGTCAGACCGTCGAACACTGATGACATTAATGGAAGAATAGAATGAATCTACGAATAATGAGATCGGATTCTATGCCATAAATTTGTTTCTAATTGTGATTTGACAGACCTATGTCGAAGAGTACAGGATTTTCAAATATATACAGGAGTTTCATTTTATTTTAAACATTTTTCATAAGCGTACGGAGCTCACCTTTCTCCGAGTGAACTAATCTCTGCATGTATACACAGGTCTATCACAAAAGAGCGAAAACACAAGTTTCATACAAGGCTCCAAGGAGAGCAGCGAAGGTGAATATCGAGGTTGCAGGGCAAGGCCCAGATAATGTCCCCGACACTTCGCCCCAGAGCGACGGTTCAGTCCCTAGCTGGTCGTTTGTTTCAGATATTCTACAATATGAGTTGGTAAATTATTCAGACTCTGATGACAATGATAACGAAAAAGACGAATTGAACACTAAATACAAGATAGTTGTTCAGTCTGGAATGCACCTGGTTGCAACCAGACCACGGTTGCTCCCATACTACGACATGATCCGATGGGCATTGGATCACATAGACCTACCCACCAGAACTATCATAAGTGACCAACGGACCACGGTCGGAACTTTTAGACCAGAGCATATCCAAAACATGTACAAGCTCCCAACAACTTCTGAATACACATATAATGTTGAATTCCTAGAGGAATTCAAAAAGAAGGAGTGCACAAAATATGACAAAACTATGCTAGGTTTGATAAAGGATTGGGTTTCGCGCTCCGTGAAATTCAGAACGAATGACCAAGGTGTATATTCAATTTCTTCGCTAGAGCCACAATATATGTATGTGGCAATGATGACATGCCGACTGTTCGGAAGGGAGGATACTTCGCATTTCTACATTGTGTGGGTACCTCTCATATTTCAGGTAGCAGAAGGTTGCTCATTTAATTGGGAAAAGATACTCTCGAATAGTTTGTTCAACCGGATTATAGAGTACAGGGAGCAGAAAGAAAGTGGGAGTCCGTCCTCTTTCTTCATGTCCGCATACATTATGGACGCGATATGTTCTATGACACCTTTCCCTATGATGAACTGGGCTTGGAATCCACTCCAAGAAAAGCCTGTGCATGAATATCATGACAAACTGTGGGAAAATGAAGCCAACAAATTTATTTACGAGATTTTCAACTGGGTAATGGTGCCCCTGCACATCACCATTTTTGGTCGTTCTCCACCTCGCATCTCAGATAGCATTGCTGCAAATCTGAGTGGTATCGCAGACTGGTACGTAGAAGCAGATTTCTCCTATTTCAGAGTTTTCGGAGCTATTGTTCCCCTGCTTGCGCTACCACTGTTCATCCTCGACAAGATGGCATGTCGCGAGATTTCCCGACAAACAGTGATTGGCGGAGTGAGTAAAGAGCTCAAAGCATCATCGAAGAAGGTATGGCCATTTTTCCCCGTTCGACTAAATTCTTATTCTTTATTGGATTTTTGACATGCTAAAGCTGAGGCTGCAACCTTAGAAGACTTGAGTTTGGTCTCTATTGAGTATAAAAAGCATGATCCTCAGAAAATTGTAAGCACCCATTTGTCAAATTGTGGGTTGAAGAAGTTTGAACACGAGTGTTCACCCTCAGATGATATTTTTCGAGGGGCGAGGTCCTATGGGGAAGTGCTAGTTCGGATCAGATCTTTAGCACCCGAGGACATGGCCTCTGTTTTAAAGTTTCAAGAGCATAGGAAAAGATGTCTCCCCATTGTGTTGGGAGGTTTAGGTATTTCCAAAGATGAAAAGAAGGATGCTGAAAGTTCTGAGAGGCAAATTTCTAACCCCGAAAAACATCAGGAAGGGGAGCATGAGAATAATCCCGAAACAGAAGAAGAGACTACTGAGCCGCCCAAGGAACATAGCCCAGAGGTGGAAGTAAGAAACACAGACCCGCCAGAAACTCAGAATCCAGAGACTGAGACAAAGACCTCTGATCCTCCGGAGGAGCAGGACTCATTCGTCACACCAGGAAAGGCGGCGAAGAAAATCGGGGAACCCATCAATTTTGTCACCCCTTTGCAGTTGACGCAAGGGAATATAGAAGAAGGATGGATTTTCAGTGAGGAGCTAATGCCTATCAGAGCGGAAGAGATTCCCCCAAATGAGTTCTTCTTTTACAAAAAGAGGAAAGCAGTTGTGAAAATGGAGTTCTACCAGGATGAAGGATCAACAGCTAAAAAATTCAAAGTGATGACAGATGGAAAGAATAAAAAGAGTGAGGAATTCACCATAGAGATAGCAGGAATGCTAGGAGCGTATGTGTCGGTGAATCAATTCTCAGTCGGGATGTTGAAAAATCAGCTCAAAAGAAAGAATCGCCTGATCAAGACTCTCGAAGCCCGAGTAGCTTCGGCGGCAGAAAGCGCTAAGAGTCAGGCGAGTGGAGAAATAGAACTAGCCCGATTGGCCAATAAAAAGGAAATAGAAGTCCTAAAAACCAAGTTGGAACAAGCGAATTCAGTGATCCGAGATGGTCGGATATAGTCGGGTTAGCAAAGGGGTATGATCATAGAGCTGCAGGCTCAGTTAGAGGTCGCTGAAAGCAGGGTGATCGACATCGAGGGGTTCAAATATCGAGCTATCGATATTCGAAGCAGGATCTCTTCTGCACAACAGAGTCTGCTAGACAAAGTGGGAGTGATCCGAGAAGATTGCCTGTTAATGCATCGGATTTCTAAGAATCTAATTGTCAAAGAAAGGAACGCAGAGGCTACTCACGTCGCCTTTCAAGAGGCAGGGATAGCTACTAACAACATATTTTCAGCAGGTTCTCCCGGACTCACCATCACTGAACAAACTAGAGGTAATATTTTGTTAAAGGATTGGGAACATAATATTACCTTAAGCAAGGAACAGGCCCAAAAAGTAACCAATTCATTAGAAGAAGCCTTCAATGCTATAGATAGCGAGCTGTTAGGGATGGAAAGTGGAGGTGACTCAGAAACATTAAGGCAAATGGATGTAGATCAGATTTCCCTTGATCTGAAGGAGAAGAATGAGAGAGATTCAGAGGATATCTCTAAGGCGGACAGAGTGGACATGACTCAAATTGATAAACACTTAATTCAACCTAGCGCACAAATCAGTGCACTTGACATCATTGATGCACAAATGGGTGATAAGCTTCCACAGTTAGCCCGAGAATGTTATTTTGTCGAGGCCAGTTGTCAAGCGGAGCCTTCATAGCTTGTATCCCAGTTTGTGGACAAATGTATCATATGCACCGAATCCACGCAAAGACAAGCACCTAGCACCTTTTGAAAATAGGGTAGGAGAGATGGAGTGATTTCGCTCCTCCCATATGTCAAGCGGAACCTTCGCAGCTTGTATACCAGTTTGTGGACAAATGTATCATATGCACCGAATCACGCAAAGACAAGCACCTGACACTTTTTGAAAATAGAGTAGGAGAGGTGGAGTGATTTCGATGATCTCGTTTGTAACTGAATTTATGAAACCGTTGAGTTTCTAAACGAGGGGAAAATTTTGTATAAATAGATCACAACAACAAGAAGAAAGGGATGGACCTTTTTGGGACTGATTGTAATAGAGTTTTTTGCATTCTGAGAAGTTAATACAAGCAAATTTGAAGATTCCCGATTCCGTCCCGACTGTGTTACAAGTTTGTTTTCTTGATGTTTCATGTTTTATTTCATTTTACTTTTCATAATTGATGTATATCACCATACTTTAGTATGACCACTACTATAGCGAAGGTATTTCATCTTTCTGTAATTGGTTATTGTCTTTCCTCTGCACTAGCTATCAACGGGTGTAAGACCAATTTGCATTTACAGAATTATATATTTGTTTACACTATGTCAATTATTTCTATACTAATTTCTTCTTTTGTGTATGTGTGAGTTTTCTATTGTTATGAACCTTATGTTATCTACAACTAAATTTTTTTCTCTCACCCCCACATCTTTTTATCAAAAATAATACAGTTACGGGAAAGGGCCTTCAATTTGCATCCCTATTTTGTTCTTCATGCAAAAAATTTCTCTTTATTTCGACCAAAATTGAAACAGCGTTGAAATCTCTCTTTAAATCATTTCTTACTGGTAATGTTACTCAATGACTGTTCCAACAACAACTCAACCGAATATTGAACCCGGACTATCTAATCAAACACATATTTCTCTAAATCTTTTCGATACAATCCTTAAAACTGCTAACACCCGGGAAGAACTTGAACGTTCATGGGCAGCCATTGAACAAGATATTACTACCCAGGAACAGTTGGAAGCTAGACAACGAGAACGTAGAAATCTTCATTAGTTTCCTATACCGAAGGTTAGTGTAATCCTTTATCAACCTTTATCATACTTTCGGATGCCTTGACACTATACTTTTAAGCCTTAAGTACAGACTCTAGAACAACATCTTTCTGGCGCCGTTGCCGGGGACTGAAGTTACGAAATCTTTTCCTTGGGAAAACGACAAACTATTTCGTGGATAGTGTTACTCTTTGATAGTGAACATAGAGCACACAGTTTTAAGGATTTTTTTAAATCTTTCACTTGGCAACTCCACTGAAACACAAACTGGCGTCTGGTAAAAAGAATACTAGACAGAACCTGGATGGCAAGCTGATTACGCCTGTTAATGATCCTGAAAATTTTTTAAGAGCGAGAGGCTCAGTCGAGGCAACCGCTACAGTTTATAAGCCCAAAACCCCACTTTTAAAGAATAAATGCCCTTCAGAACCTCCCACTTCCTGCAGCCCTCTGTCTGATACCAAAGATCCAAAAACAAACTACTCTGAATTTAGGAGTGAGATCCATCAGACTTTCCCATCTATAAACAAGGGAAAAGGTCCTTTAGAAAGATCGTTGTCATTCGACATACCAGCCTTTCTTCGACATAACTTCCCATTTTCACCTGATTCAAAAGAGTGTGTTACACCCTCATTTCCTACTCCCAAGTTGATGGCAGGTGTCGAAGGAGGAGGTGGAGGACAACCGAATGTCCCTCCTCCCAGAGTGTTTGCAAAAGTAGCAGTGAGATATGCTCCCCTAGTTTTACCCATTCACCTCCATGATTTACCTGACAACTACATCAAAAATCTTCCTAAGTTCATTGGGGAGGGATATCTAACTGCAGTCGAGCATATAAACTTTTTTGACTAGTTCGCAAACATCTGTGGTATTGATCACGAGGATGTTTATTCGAGACTTCTTGTATAGACCTTTGAAGGACAGGTCCAAACTTGGTTTAGGAGCCTTCCTGCAACTTCTATTCGGACATATGATGCATTGGAAGATGCTTTCCTCAGACAATGGGGAGAGTGGAAAGATCACTTATATTACCTTACTGAGTTTGGGTCTCTAAAGAAAAAGAACTCAGAAATAGTTATGGAATTTATTCTGAGATTTAACAAAATGTATAATAAAATTCCAGCCATTGTTAAACCTTCTGAACCCTCAACCAAAGTAACCTTTGCGGGAGCTTTCGAACCTGATTTTGCCCTACTTTTGCGAGAAAGAAGAGGAGCCACCCTAAATAGAGTGCAAGATGATGCTGTCGAAATAGAATCTAATATGATGGCTTCAGGCAAGTTAAAGGCTAAAGTAGAAACAGTCAACCGAGAAAATAGACGCTATAGGGAACCAGCGGGTCCTTCGGGGTCAAATAGATATAATGATGACAGAGTAGATGATATGGCCCGAATAATTAAAGAACTATCTAACAAAATCTCTAGGATGGAGTTGGATCAGGCTAAAGCTGATTCTTATAACAAAAAGGACTTCAGGAGAAACCCAAATCCCCAAAATCAATAGAGGCAAATAAATAATGAAGATCAAAAAATACAAGCTCCACTAAAAAACGAAAATTTTATAGGAGCAAATGACCTCCAAGATTTCGGAGATTCGGAAGATGAAGTCGCGTGTTTTGGTGATGAATGTTCCCAATCATTTTTTACCAGGGAAGACTATAATAAATCTTTAAATACCTCTCAAACTTCTAATGAAGATGAAGAAGGTGATCATCCCGACCTCTGCGTATCTCAACCAGAAATAGAAATGATAGCGGATGATTTTCAACCCAAATACAATCTAAGATCAAAAAATAAGACCACCTCAACTGACCAACCTAAAAGAATCCTTCAAAGGGGTCAAGCTCATGAACCTCCTTTGGAAGAAACATTGTTACCCAACAATAAAATCAAGGTAGCAAAAACTCAAGAGTCCGACGTGAAAAAAGTTGAAACCCAAACAAAAGAAACTGAACCAGTAGATAAAGTTATATCTTCGGCTAAGATCATGAGTGATAAAGCAGTCTAGAAAAATAAGTCGGAAAGGAAAATCTCAGAAGTCTTAACCAAAGAAACAGACAAGGTAAATTTATCTTTCAATTTCGAAAATGAATTAAATAAAATTAAGATACCGATTCCTTTGGTAGAATTAGCAAAAAACCCCACTTATCGGAAGCAAATCACCAAAATAATGGGTGTTTATGAGTCATAAAGTCACTCTGATGTTGTCAACCTAGAAGACGACAGACCTAACATCACCTTTGGTCCTCATTTTGAGGGTTCTAAAGATAACGTCACTCCTTTCTATATCACCCTGAATATACATGATCTGTTACTGCATAACTGTATGTTAGACTCCGGGGCTTCACATAATGTTATGCCCAAAATTATAATGGAGAGGTTGGGCCTCCAGATCACTAGACC
>ML828026.1:53828-66506 GCA_009831015.1 Picea engelmannii | reverse complement strand
GGGGGGGGGTCCAATATGGCGGTATTTCCAGGCGGGCCCCATCCTAACGTGGCGCAAATCCATGATGTTGGACCCCCCTCGCTCTAAACCAGTTACTGCCTACCCCCCCCCTCCGATATACCCTCATGACATCACACCCCACTTCCTCATTGTCTCGTGATGTCACATTCCACTACCACTTGTCATTGGTCATATCTCATTACTCTGTCAGCGTACCTCATCCACCATTCACCAACCACATATCATTTTCCCCCACTCATTACCCTCCACATCACCCTCACACACCCTTAACCCGTCACCGGCCCGTCGCCTCATGTCCGGATATCCGTTGGCAAATTAATACATGCTACCATATCTGTTAGCTTGCTAACCTGTCCCCCGTGCCCAACAAATACCCGTTTGCCCAAATCTAATCTCGTTCCTCTACCATTTTCGCACTGCTCACAATCTCCGCACACCAGAAGCTCATTTTCCTCACTGTTTTAGTCAGTGACCCAGCCATAGCCATTACCGATAACATTTTTTGTTTCAAATTGCAGGTACATGTTGAAGTGATGGTGCCAAAGTCCAAATAGTCAGAAATCGAGGAAAATCCTTTATTACCGCCTCCCGTCGATCTCAACTGGATCCCTCTAGCCAACAAAGACTATCTCATCTTCGAGCCAAGATGTGATTTTGATTTCGCTGAGCTATATTCATGGCTTGGAGACATTTTCCTAGACCAGAGTGATGAGATTGGACTCTAGGAGTCCAATCTTCCACTATACATGTTTCCCCAGATTCACCATTTCCCTGAATTCGCCCTCAAGTGACAGGCACATTACCTTCCTGACCAGAGAACTATCGTATCATCCTCTAGAGAGACCCTGTTCGCTATCACATCAAAAGCCATTGACCAGATGTTGCAAATAACCAGATCCAAAGCCTTATCTCCTTTAACTCTTGAGGTCCTAACCGACATGTATGTTACACATTATTTTCATCATCCCTATGACCGTTAATGATGTAAACCTGTATGTAGTCTTCAAAGGGGTCAATGGCCTGAGTTCCTAAATAAAGAAGGGAGAAGAACTTTTCCTGAGAAAAGAAGTTGCATTTTCCTTTATGAAAACCCCATTAAATATGATTTTCACATGTTGCACTAAGGCTAGGGTGCGAGAATGCCTGATCCTCACAGGCTGCACCATAACTGGGTTGCGAGAGGTTAGCAGGTTTCTCTATAAGCAAGGTGCGAGAATGCCCATACATGGGAAAAACAAGCATCTTCTCGATGCTTCTAGAAGGAGAAACTTCCATTGTGAGGTGGCATCCGAATGGTTTGAATCTTACTCGCTTTCATGATTTGGTGGGATCATCCTAACCTCCTCACCTTATCCTCTTCAGCTTATAAAAGGAGAGGAGCTCTCATGGAGAAATTTGGCTTGGATGAGATTAGCTTTTGATTTTGGAGCTTGGATAGGATTGAGCTTTGAGATTGTTAGCTTGGCTAGATGAGCCATTTTATCAAGATATATTGTGAATATTATCAGATCTATGCTCTCAGAATTATTGGAGTGGGAGTGTGTGGGGAACGAAGGACAGTTGGAAGGGACCTTACGACATCAAGTCCATGGTTGTACTCTCTCTTTCACATTTAATATGATACAGTAATATGATTCTTTCCTATAAAGCTTGTTGTGTTTTATTGTATGATTCCTTGATCACATACATAGGTTTATATTGATTTTATGCTATTACTATCACTTTGGTTGGTTGCATTCTTTTGCAGGTTCATCATTGTATGAGTGTTGGAATGGAGCTAGGATGGAAATGGCGAGAGGAAGCGATGTTTAAATGGTATGTCACCTATCCCTCTTTAGTTAGTAAATTCAATATCTAAAACTTAAGGAAAGCGTCATGTTCTGGTGTGTTTTGTTCTAGATCTAGGTGGATCTAGGGAGATTAGTTAGTGTCTGCACGTACTAATTTATCCAATAACAAAATTGGTGACCATACTGGGGAATGGATTGTTTCCTAGTTAATCTAGTTTCCCTTGCTTTGATTGCTTGTTTTCTGGTTTCTGAGTCTATGGGAGATCCATCCAGACTCTTTGGATCTGAAAGTTCACTTAGACTCTTTTGTCCTTTTCCAAATTCTCTTTGATTTCAAGCAGTCTCGCACTGTACTAGTCTACAGCCTGTGAAAACCTCTTAGTTTTGCACCCTACTGTGTAATCCAGTGCGACATGTTCGCACCCTACTTGTGTCCAGCCTACGAACTCCACTGATTTTTGCATTGCACCCTATAGCTAGGTTGCGAACCCATTTGAAATTTTTGTTTGGAATTAAGCTTTCCTATCTTTTGATGCCTAGATTTTGTTTGATCAGCTGGATTGAACTTTTGGAGCCTATATTGATCTGTTTACAGTCTGCTTGACATTCTTTGAATTGCTTTTAGCCATCTTTTCTTTGTTTGGTTTTGAAGGATTAGTCTCTTGCTTTGAGTGACTTTCAATTAAAAAGCATGTGTTTTCTTTAGGATTGTTTAGGGAAAGATCAGATTTCTTCTGAATAGTTCGCTTTAAAAGAAAACTTTTAGTTTGGGTTTCTTTGTTTTAAGAAAGTTCATTATTGCTTTTAGTGAAATTTTTTAAACAAAAAGATTTAATTTCTTGCTTTATATTAGATTGGGGGCATCCTTTCATTTGAAGTAGTGAAATTGCACGATTCTTGGCATTTTTTGGTCTTAAATTCTGAAAAACTTTCCCCCTCATGGCCGGGGGGGGGGGGCATGAATCGTGCATTGGTGTACAATCTCTTTTTATCATTTCTTGAGAATCTTTGTATTGATGAGTTTAATAAATTTTGGGACATCGTGCATATGGGAATGATAAATGTTTTCTCCTTCTCGTAGCATAGCTTTCATCGAAATGAAAAGATTGCATCTTTATCTCTTTGCATAATTTTCGAGTTGGTCAAAACACCATATTGTCCACGCCATTTTCCTCTTAAGTAACAACACCCATAAAATAAAGCGCTTATAAAAAATTGATTAGAAATTTTTTATACTTTCTGGTAGCAAACCTACATTAGATTAGTTGTAGGGCTTTGGAATAGGTGTGAAAGATAACTTTCCAAAGTTGCAAACAAACATATAATCTTGAGTTAGGGAGCGGTTAAATCCACTTATTACATTTTGTCCTCGGAAGCCCTTCTAACACAAGGGTCAATCACGAGGCCGCATTGAGACTGGAAGAGTTACTCACCCTGCTTTGTTGTTCTTGGTGTAGAGGTTGTGTGTATTATGGGGATCGCTTGAGAGGTATACCCACAATGATGAGTGGAAGCCTTTCAAGTTGATTTTGGGCTAGATACCCTGCCCTTGCGCGTGGATCAGACTGTCAACTGTTTCCCCAGGCATCACTGTAGTGATTGGTAACCTTAGTGGCATATCCTTTTAGTGTCTTTACACAAGGTGATTGTGGAGGGGCAAGTCTTCACAGTACCAGGAATCGACGTTGGCCAAACTCACTCGGGCTCCTTGGAGGGTATACCCATGACTATGTGTGGGAGCTTGCACCAGGGTGTAATTCCATTAAGCAGTTTTTCAACGTAACTTTTCCACCCGCTCTATCTCATCCCCTTCTTACTTTGTTCCCACAACGTTGGATTTCATCACCAACTAGTGTGCTCATTGTGAGAAGGCTTTGTTTTCTTGCTTGCTTACTAGATTTCTAGTGTATGCTGTTTGTTTTCCCTAGTGGACTCTAGATTGGATTTTTGTTTTTAATGGTGTCAATTCCCAAAATGAACAATGAAGGAACCTCTGGTCCAGGGGAACCTTTTTTTTTTCCTTCTTACAAAAACATTGGTGCTCCTCACATCACTACTTTGAGCCTTCCAGGTCTCACAATTGGATTACCAGTATGGTTTTTTTCCACTTAGGTAATCCTGAATGCAGTAAGTGATTCGATCGTAAGCACTTCCCCCCAAGAGCATCAACCTCATGTTGATCTTTTGCCTTCTTCACCAGTATGATCTTCTTCACCTTCTTCACTTGCAAGGTCTTCTTCCATTTCTTCTTCTTCGTCAAGTGAAAGCTCCAAATCTAGTAACTCGGTGGATAAGAAGAAGAAGAAAAGGAAGAATAAGAAGAAGAAAAATAAGCAAGGATCAACACTCCCAACCACTACCAGACATGTTAGAAAGAAATCAGTTACTATTGATCATGCTGGGAGTGTTGATGATGCCAAGAAAACCCAAACAACCCGTAATCCCAAGTACCCTTCCAAGCTTTGTAAGGGTAGCCATCTTCTTAAGGATTTCCCTGGTCTATCCAAGGTTATAGAAGGATGGTCTACACACCCTCACCAACCCATGTCATTAGCCTCTGAACAACATGTTGATGACCTCCCGTCAACTAGTCACGATATAGTTGGGAAGAATAAAAGTAGAGTCAAGTTCTCGTGCATGTTATGCAAAGGGAGTCATCTAAATCACCTTTTCCCTTGTATGGACGAAGCCTCGAAATTCTTGGCAGACATGACTGTTTCCCAGCCTCAACTTCCAATTGCTTATCGCAAGCTTACTCTTGACCCACCTGTATTTGATGGAATGATTGATCTGGTGCCTCTGTCGGTCAATCTGGTTGATCATGTCATCAATATGGTTGTATCCTTAGTTGAACCAGTTGACAAAGTGGTTGATTCGATCCCTTCCTCGGTCAATCCCACTCTCCTTCCATAGAGTGAAACCAAACAGGTCGATTCATTTCCACCTGTCAACCCCGTTCCCCCCTTGGAGAATGAAACCCAAGTGGTTGATCTGATCTCGCCATCGGTCGATCCTACTCTCCCACCAGAGAGTAAACCTGATGTTTCCCATGTTTTTCTCATTGATACAGACTCTACCATGCCGGGGGGTATTCCTCCTTCTCCAATGGAACCTCCTCCAAGTAATGATGCCATCCTTTTTAATTGGGGTGTGATAACTGAACCTCGTCTTCCCTCTCACATTCCTTTCCAGATTACAACATAGGTTTGTGGTCGAGACGTTCCTCAGACACTGATAGATGAAGGTGCGTCTGTTAGTATTTTGTCCTCTTTTGCTTGGCAAGCTTTGGGTTTTCCTCAGCTTGTGTCAGTTATGCAGAATTTGTTAGCTTTTAATAGAAGAACTAGTCAACCTTTAAGGACCCTTCCTCAGTTTCCTATAACTTTGGGAGGGAAAAATATCTTTATTGAAGTCATGGTAGTCCAAGACCCCTTGGATTTCGCTTTACTCCTTGAGTGAGATTATGTTTATGCCATGAAAGCTATTGTGTCTACTCTTTTTCATGTGATATCTTTCCCTCACAATGGATGAGTTGTGACTGCTGATCAACTTTCATTCATTGACCCCGAATGGATTGCCTCCCTAAATGGTTCTTATATGCAGATGGTATCGCCCCCACCACAGGTCAATTATGTGGCGTTGGCACCCATGGCTTCAACTTCTGATGACTTATATCTAGTAGTTGACATGGTAATCTCTTTGATAGGGTCTTTAGGGCCTAATCTCCTTACCCCTGTCGCAACCCTTGACATGTGTTCCTTCCAGAGTGTGTTCCTTCCGTCTAGTGAAGATCTCTTGGAATCCATGACCAATTTTTGTCCCTTGACATGGTATCCTTTCTGAGCATTGTCCTCTTGGTATCCATGATCAAGAAGAGAGTCGAGGATGGTTTTTTCATCTCTGAGGCAACCTCATTAAAAAATGAAACAAAGGTCTTTGAGCATGGTTTCCTGATTTCAAGCTCATTAAAAAATGAAACCACTTACGAGGATAGTTTTTTCATCTCTGTGGCAACCTCGTTAAAAAATGAAATAGAGGTTACAAGCATAGTTCTTGTTTCTATGTCAAGCTCGTTAAAAAATGAAATAGTTTTCCCCCTCTCTATTCGAGCCAAGTCCCTCGTCTAGTATTTGAAGCTTCATTTCATTTGCCTTTGCATTTGGATGAAATGAAGCTTGGGGGGCATTTGGCTTCGGCCTCTAGACTTCATGTTGAATTTAAATTGCTAGCTTCTTAAGCTAGGGGCTAAGTACCAACCATCCCTATGTTATGCGTTGGGAAGTCACAAGCATAGTTTTCTATGGTTCAAGCTTGTGTAAAAATGAAACCACTTACCTCAAGCATAGTTTCCTCTAGTTCAAGCTTGTGTAAAAATGAAACCACTTACCTCAAGCATAGTTTCCTCTAGTTCAAGCTTGTGTAAAAATGAAACCAGGTCCAAGCATAGTTTTTTTTTTGTTTGAAATCTTACGTAAAAATGAAAACAATCATGAGCTTAGTCTTTGTTCTTTCTCATGCTCATAAATACATGAGAATAAGTTACCGATCTTAGTCTTTGTCCTTTCTCGTGCTCGTAAATCAATGAGAATGTAACCGAGTATACTTTTATCACTTTTTCGTACTCGTAAAGGTTATATGAAAAAGGAACCCCCTGGAGTTCCCTTTAATCTCTTTTCAGACTCTCTAAACATGAAAAGATTGTTGAGCGATCTTGTTCTTTTCACGCTCGTAAAAGTATTTGAAGAAAACATTTGTTGAGCAATATTTTATCTCTTTTTCGGTATCATCGGGCTACTTTATGAAAAAAGAACTGAGAGAGTTCTCTTTAAGTGTTTTTCAGACTCTATAAACATGAAAACACCCTGAGTTTTCTTTCTTTGGACTCATTAAACAAACATCGAAAGGCCCTTATGGGACTGAACCATTCCTTCCTAGGGTTCGTTAAACATACTCTGAGGGACTCATCCGAAGGATGAGCTTACATTACAAGCATATGTTATCCTCCTCAAGCTTGTGTAAAAATAAAGAGGTACTCGCCAGAAATGGTGGGGGAAAAATTGGGAAAGAAATGTGTCTAAACCTGTATTCCATGGAAGAGTCACTTTTGAACATGACACCCTTTCACTCACTTTGTGTCTAGGTTGGAAAATCTGTCTCTTGATCATACTCCTTATAAGATTACAAATTGGTCTATGATCCATGTTGTTGAGTCAGTGTTTCCAAGACAGTTGTTGTGTCGTCAATATGTTCAAAAAATAAGTTCAACCCATAAATCCTTCTATTGTGTCGGCCATTTCTGCAGTCCTTAAGCCTTCTATTGCGTCGACCATCCCTGAGTCAATCCTGAATCACTTGTTACTCTGATCTACATCAAATCTTGTTACTTGTTTTGTGTCATTGATGGGGGATACATTAAGGCCCTCCTATGAAGAGTCTTTTTCTGTTGACTTCAACTCATTATCCAGGAATTAGACTTAGAAACCAATTGGTACCTTGAAACTTGCATGCCTCAATGGCAGGTTTCCTTGCTTTCGACATTGGGTTTTCATTATTGACCTCTGATCGAGAGATTCCATTGAGTGTTCGACTTCAGCTCATTAATTCACATTCGTTGGATTATACTAGTGTACCTTGGGACTCATTGACATTAATGGTGATTTCCCTTGCACTTGTTAATGGTATACACTAATGACCGGTAATCAAGTGGTTTCTACCATGTTCGACTTCCACACATGTATTCACATGGTTAGATTTGTACTATAAAGTGGTGGAGATGAAGACCCTGGATATTTTCTAACAGATTCAGGTTGTGTTGGAGTATATTTAGTTCATATTGTTGCATAGATCCACATTGTGTGTCTCATGGCTATGTTCAAATTTGAGACTTTAACACATAGATCCACAATGTATTTATGGTGGCTATGTTCATATTTGAGTCATATTGGCATGGATCCACAATGTATGTTTGGTAGCCATGGCCTGTCTTACTTGACATGGATCCTCGCATGTCAGAATTTATGCTTTGATTCATTTGTATTCTGAGTATGGGAATGCCTACCTCAGTGATATATTATTGTACTATATTTCCTTGTTTGTTGGTAGGTTTCCGACCGACTGTTCCTTGCTCCCTACACACACTTGACAAAGTATTTCAGCTATCACTTTATTCTACCTTCATACTTTTTGGGGCTCTCTATTCTCTCCTTTAACTCTTGAGGTCCTAACTAACATGTATCAGAAGTTTTCTTTTCCGTAGAGAGCACAGATCTTCGAAATATTCCTCCTTGAGAACCCCCCAATACCCAAAACCAATCCCCCCTATCGATCATCGATTTTCTCAGTAAAAGGAAATCAAATCATTTATGCCCTCTACAGCCTACTTGGATACTACTCAAATGAATGGGTAGACGAGCCAATATTAGGTTACCTATCTATTTTTTCCACCGAGGGGAGCCCCACAGTGCAGTTCGACTACAGCATTTTCCTAGCTGACAATGTTCACAATCAGTTGTTCAACTTTCCCACAGAAGGCATGTTCTGGTACTCCTTAGTAATGGCATACATGTTCATGTTCTATCAAGTAGATAAGTTCCTTTTCCCCATGCAGAAGCTAAACCAGGATGGCAAGCCACAACCTGTCACCTTCTAGACTTCATTACTGAAAAGGAACTCAACAGAGTCCAATTTCATCAATTCATTGAGCAATTTTATCACCCAGTGGTAAGTATGCTCAATGGTAGGCAAGAGCAGAGGATAAATGAAGAGATCCAAAGAATTCTACACCTCTCGGACCTGGCCAAGATGAGAGACTGGTATCTGTATCAGAATCACATGGAGATCATAATATATGGATGTGAGTTAGCTCCCTATAAGCTGCCCAAATACTTGCCTGTTAGAATATTCGCCTTGGAGTACATTAGGCAAATGATCAATTCAGACGATATACATTTTGTATATTTGAAGAAGAAACAACAACTGAGAATTAAAGGGAAAATATGATCCTTTATTTGTAACAGTCGAGCTACTGGGGAAGAGGCAAACAAACTACTCAAGGAAATGAAATTTGACATCAGTTTCCCTTGGCACTATGATGCGTGTGGGGTTATTGTAGAAATGAGATTCAGGAATAAAATTTCCCCATACAGTCATGTGCCCAAACCAGAGATCGAGAATTTTATGAACCAATCAGAGTGGGAGGTGAACACTCTGGAAGAAGCAGAACAACAATCTACTCCAGCCATTATTTCACAAACCACTACTCCACAAGTACCAAAGGAGAAAATACCCAGAAAGGATATGTCCCCCTCAATCACTGAAGTCTTAGCTGAGGATTTCCAGGTATACAAGAAAAGGCCAAAAACCAGTCATACAACTGGCAGGTCTGGAGAAGAAGAGACCTAGTCCACTACAGTTATGCAAGGAGATCATTCACCTCATGTCTCAAGTAGCCAGCAAATCATATCTACTTCTTCATCCAAGAAGCAGACTAACACCTCACTAACCAACCAACCAACTCAAGGGGTTGTAAAGTTGAGTATGTTTGAGAAATATGATATGATTAAGAAGAAAAAAGAGAGGCTGGCCAACAACACTTATGCTCAATTCTGGAAACAAACATCAACAACACAACATAGGTTGCTCTCTACTTTCGACATAGAGAAGGGGAGAATGTACATGGCATTTCTGCAGGCACAAGTACCTCATCCAAAGGAAATCACTGACTACAAAAGATCAACACTTGAATTTGATGCTAAAGTTGTACATCCAGCTAATCATATGGATCTGCACATGCAGACTGGAGAAATGGTTTTCTCAACATTGGCCAATGCTTCCACTACTGCTGAAAAATTAAAGGTTTCTCTTAACAATGTTCAGACTCAATTAAAACTGGAGAAGGTGTCATATTTTTCAAAGGATAACATGATTAAGTCTTTAGAAGAATTGGTGCTCAAAATTGGGTATGACCCCTCAAATGTGAAAGCAGCTGAGGAGATGCTCAAGAAAAATAATGTTGACATAGCATCTCTGAGGAAGCAACTAAAACTACCAGCTACAGAAGACTCACAAGCCAAAGAGATGGATGAGACAGAAGGTGAGCTGAAAAGGTTAGTAAAGGAGAAGGAACATGAAACACCTATGGAATTCATCCCACTGAGTGCAGTTCCCCTCACAGGAGTTAGCACAACAACAACATCAGCAACCACCACTACAGAACTTTCATCAGTTGCCCCAGTGACAGTTCCAGGGACATCTGAATCTTTAGCAACATCAATGGAGAATATGACTTTACAAGGAACATAAATCAAAAGATTGGAACATGATATAGTGAATCTCTAGAAGCTAAAAGCTTCTTTCCAAGCCAGTTACAATACAAAGAGGCAGACATCATAAAAAATGAAGCAGGAGATTCAACAGCTGCAAAAGCAGACAGTTGTGGGAAAAACACTGGCAGAAGCCAAAGAGAACATTTGGATGGATTTTGATCAAAATCCATAAATGAAATCTATCCCATGGTGCAAATTATGTTTGAGCAACATGAATTGGTGTTAAGGAGCAAGCAAGCCATCGACAGGATCAAGGGAGAGTTGGGAGAAATGCCCACAGAAGTAAATGAAATCATCAGGTTTCTCAATTCAAAAGCTAAACAAGAGGTGGAAAACCTGAAGATTGAGGATAGGATGGAGACTATCCTTGAGGTCAAGAGAGTTTTGACCAAAAGAGGATTGATGTTGCAACTGGAGGAGAAAGCCCAAATCATGGATATCGGAGTTCAGAGATTCTTCAACAAGATCGATGCCTTACAAAAGAAAGGTCTTCCTGGTTTACTGGTTTCTAAATGACAAGTTGATGACACTTTCTGACTACAAGTAAAAGATTTCCATGGTGGCAAAGTACAACTCCAAATTATCAGGGATATAGGGAAGCATAATAGGCAAGGAATTCCTAGAAACTCTACAGTTGGATCTCAATATCCAACATGAAATCAAGTACATTTTTATCACAAAGCCAACTTTTGCCAAATATACCGAGATGGATAAAATCTACCGCAGGCTACTAAAAGCCACCACCCCCAATCAACAAATATGGGAAGAGTTGTGTGAATTGATCAAGTAAAATATGAGGTGGACATACAAGTCAACATGTAGAACAGTCAAAGTCAAGTTGATGACTCGCCAACAACTTCCCCCAAAATCAGCATGGAGAATTCGACAGATCATAAGTAGTTCCTACAACTTTTTATTCTATTATCTAGTTAGTTAGCATGAGATTTTGCCACGTCCAGATCATTAATGACAGCATCGATTGTAATATTTTCTATATATACTTCAAATTTCGAAGTACTGAGGGTTGATTTTTATGCCCAAGTAAGTTGTAAGCACTGTAATTTTTCTCAGAGACCTACCAGTAATAAAAAGGATGTTTCACAGGATTCTTGCATGTTAATTGTTGGTGATGTTTAATCCTCTTCATTGAATGTTTTTTTCTTTCTTCATTATCATCTATGTTTTCTATATCTGATCATTTAAAAGAAGTTAAAGTTGCAGAATTTATCCTTGTATACTATGTTTCTGGCTTTTAAAGATCTAAGTGTTTGTCTTCTGATGTTATGATTAAGAATTATTAAATGCTTCTTTGTTATAATTGATTATCTCATCTTTTCTTCTATCCATCATTTTAACTCTAAAGGATCCAACAGTTGCATTATCCTTCCCTACGAAAAGACCTTATAAAATCGGTTATTTGGTCTCAAACCTTATAAAATAGACCCCATAGCCCAATGGATGCGTAAACCATATTTCATCGATTTTATAAAAACGAACAACACAGTCTTATTCATTTAACTAGCCTATTATCTGAAAACCTAAAACATAGCTAAATCTTACAGAGAGATCCCTCTCTGAAACTAGCAGGGCTAGATCCCAGTTTCGAAGTGGTTGGATAAAGTTACCTCTGGTAAATTTCTTCTACATCATGACAACCTCTGGGAATTTACAAAGCGATAACAAAGGGGACAACCAAAGAAGGAGACGAAGACACAAATACCTCAATGTAGGAGGTCGATGGCAATTCGAAAATGACACTAAGCAAGGTTGGAACAAAAGACCCAGACCTAAGAGATATTGTGAAATGGAAGGGATAGACCTCTCGAATATACTGAAACAATGGAAAATTCAAGGAGTCGACAATATACCAATGGATCAACTGGATCACCTCCAATACCTATTCCTTCTGAGGGAGGAAGAAAAAACCAAAGGAATCAAGTGCATGCATGGAGAAATAGTAAACTTGGGTATCAAAACAGGAGAAGGTCAGCCGCAACACTTACCAAAGCAGGCAAGATGGAAGAAAGAGAGGAAATCAAATAGCATAGCCCTACAGGAATTAGGAGTGCTTATGATAAATTCAGGTAAGATCAAAAATATCTTTCCCAACTCCCCCCAAAATGTTTAAATGAAGGTTATTACTTGGAACATAAGGGGCCTGAACAACCCTAGAAAACAATGAATCCTAAAAAATAGACTAAAGATGGAACAGCTAGATATATGCTTCATTCAAGACATCAAATGTAATATGGACAATGGAAATAATAAGTAAGAAGTATTGGAATAAGTACAAGTCTCTAACTATAGATATTCAAAACACGACAGGAGGCATCCTCACCCTAGGGAACCCACAATCGGTGAATCTACTCTCTGCCGAAGCCACTAGGCACTCACTATCGGTAAAAATTCAAGTGATAGGGTGTTAAGGTCCTAACCCGCACATAGGTAGATCAATGTATTCGGATGTAATAAAGGTCAATATTAATAAGGCCTTTCAATAAAATAGAATAAGGTGGATGTAAGAAGACCTAATAGAAGCTTCC